>VZTH01000590.1:563506-723478 GCA_013397815.1 Aleadryas rufinucha
GGTCCCGTCCCGGTGCAGCGGGGCCGGGCCGCCCGCAGGTACCGCTGCTGCACGGGCGCGGCTGCGGGGAAGGGCGGAGGAGCCGGGCGGGCTCCGGGCAGCGGCAGCGGAGAGGCTGTGCGCTCGCCCGGCGGTGCCATCCGGGTTGGGTTTTCCTGGGATGAAAAATCGTGTCTGGTTTGCTCCACACGCTTACTTCGGGAGGGGCTTTGGATAGTGGCTGATGCCAGTGTAGCAGCATTCCGTGATCTCCGGCCGCCTCGGGACGGTTCCGTGTATCAGCGCCCAACGACCCCCCCGAAGGGTCCGCTGTGGGACCCCGGTCTCCCGGTCTCCCGCCCAGGGCCGGTGTCTCTCCAGGTGCCGTGAGATACTCTGCCTTTTCACATTACCTGGCAGCCTCTCTGCCCAATTTCAAGCTGCGGTCATGTGAAGGGAAGCAGCTCCTCTGCTCACCGATTTCTTCAAATTGTCAAGTTCTCTGCATCCTTTAGCAAGTTAAATTCTGCTTATCAGCCTGTTGCTTAGATTTTCAAACGCGTGGGTACCTAACCAGGCAGAACCGTGTTTGATAAATTGTGCTGTGCTGGCCAGTGCTGCATCCCGGGGTACGCACAGGGAGGGAAGTTGCTGAATAATGTCATTAAGAATCATTGCACATGAAATAAACAATCAGGTGGCTTTTTAAAAAAATTATTATTACTTTCTTTTTTTTTTTTTTTTCATTTAATCCTCGTTTAGGTTTAATTAAGAATTCCTCAGTTACAACTCTCTAGTTGTCAAGGTCTGAGAGACTCTTGGAAAACTTGTGTTTCAGTCTTGCTGGCCCAAGCATAATAAAAAAAAATACCCAGCCTGAATCGAATTTTTATGCTTAGTTCACGGTAGATTTCACTCCATTCTCATGTAAACAGCTTCTACGAATCAACATATGTGTCTGGGTGGTATCTCTCACTTTGTTTTGTAACAAAAAGCCATATTGCATCATTTAATTTGCTCAAGTCATGCAAATAGGAAAAAATCAATAGGACAAAAAGGGGTCGACTTATCCTCCTCCCCACTAAACTGCTGCCCACACACAGAGTCCTGTTGCTTATGGCAAAAGAATAACAACAACACCATTGTGTTTGTTAGTTGGTTCACTAATGGGTGAAACTGGAGAACATCATTCTCCTTCAGTCCCCAGCTCTGTCCAAATGTTCATGCCTTTTGAGGGAGCATTTGTCCTACCCCCTCTATTCCCAGATGAGTGAGAACTGTCTTACTGCAGGTTTTCAGCTGCAGATCTCTCTTTATTCATACCATATGCAGCAGCAGTTTGAGATTCAAGGCAGATATATTTCTTCATGTTGTCTAGAGACAGTGTCATTAAGCTCCTGTGTGATAATTGAATTAAACTATAACCACACACAGATAACCTGAAAGATCTAGCTGAAGAAAAAAAAAGAAAAAAAAAGGGAAAATAAGTTGAGGGCTGGAAAATATGTCCTTAATTCACCCTGTTTGCAATGTCTCAGTGGCATATATGCTACTGAGATTATTCAGTGCTTGGAGACCCTTGTGGTAATTGGTTGGATGCAATAAACTGGAAGTTCAATTTTGGTTAGTTTTCCATCCCCAGGCAGTTGAAGTGTTTATTCTCTTCTTACTAAAACTTTAAAAGAACTTTTAATTCCTTTTCAATGTGTTTTTTTTCTTACTGACGGTACTAAAAACCTGATGTAAATGTGAGGAAGTGACCATATATGCCACAGTACCTATTTCTGAGCTGTTGAAACTGTTTTGTATTTTCTTTAAAATATAAATTACATTTTTTAAGGAATAAGTTGTGTTATTTTACAGGGTTGTAAAAACAGACTTTTTTTCACTGAATATTAATTTTTATGAAACTCACAAATCTGCTTTATCATATCTGATAAACATATATGTTTAAAAAATATGTCAAGATATATGTCGTCTATACTTGACAGAATGAGGTGGTCATTCTGTAAAGGACATGGCAAAGTATTATGGTATGCATTTGAATGTAACTTTTCTAAAAGCACATTTTTTTAAACTGTGCTCTACTACAGTTCCAAACCCAGCTTTTTTAAACTCCATCACATACCTCTACAATGGAGTGGCCATTCCATTAACAGAAATCTGAGAGCTGCCATCTTTAAAAAAAAAAAATTAATTGAGCATGCTCAGTAGACATTCTAATAAGAGCTCCTTGGTTAAGATGCTGGGTCTATGAGAATTTTTGACCAAATCATTGAACTGTGCTTATAAATGAAAACACCACCTGCAGTTTTGGGAACAGTAACGGAGCTACCGTAAAGAGCAGATACAACATTGCACTGGCTCAAGTGAAATATTTGCATCCTGCTGTTGACATTTAACTCTTTTATTTTTCTGGTAATATCTCCTTGTTTATGAAGGGCTACTGACAGGCAAAGAAGTCCTCTCTACCTTGGATGGTTTCACAGCCAAGGCTGTCAAGGAATGGGTGAAAAGTAATTGTTTTCAAGTGTGCCCTTTTACAATCATTTGTTTGCTCTGGCTCTTTCATGAACAAAGGCTATTGTTGAACACATCCAACTAAACAAATAACTCATCTTGGGGTCCCTTTAACAGCTGCCTTAGTACAATGATCTATTTAAATATTACCCTAAAATTGAAACTGAACTCTTTAATGACATAATCCAGCACTATAATACAGAAGAGGCATATGTTCAACTCAACAGCTGAACAATCTCGTCAGCACATGATTTTTAGACATAAATGCTTGCATATCAAATATGGCTTAACGGAATGACGTATTTCACTGGTTTTTTTCTTCTGTTAGCATCAAAATTCTACTGACTTTCTCAACTAGATGTGACAGAGTACACAGAACAGAAGACAATATTAATCGTAAAGAATTTCTGTCTATTGTGTCATCTTCTGTTTCTTCTTCTTTGCACTCTTCTTTCTGTTGATAAACCAATTTAGTATGCTATGCTGTGCATTCCAGGATTTATCTTACCTTTAGTCTACCCATTTTGCTTTCATGTGGCTAGAGATTAAAGGATGATCTTACAGATGTTATAAATTAGTCAGCAGCAGGCATAATCATTATTAGGCATGTTGCAATAAATGTTTGGAAGTTTTACATATTTTCCAGAGCACAGTTAGTTTAAACCACTGCAGTTTGATGGTTTCACATACGACTTTAAAAATTGAAGCAGGAAATTAGTTTACATTTCTTCAAAAGACCAAAGCCATTGTCAGCTTTAAGGTCATTTTCAAAGTAGACATCCAACAGAAAAAGCTTCATTAAAATAAGTATTTCAGAATCTGCTTAGAACTGGTTTAGTATACTCCAGGATAAATACATTATCAAATTAGTGAAATTCAGGATAGAGACTTGTCCTATCTCCAAGCCAGTACAGAGTTACACATCAGACCTCACACAGAGCAAATGTTACAACCCTATTTTGCTTGAGCATTCTAAAAGTTAAGTAACATTGTACTTGATATTCAGATAATTGATTGACTCTCATTCCTTAATCTTCCGATTAGCTATTATATGACTAAGATTCATTCCAGAAATGACATGAGGGGGTGAATTCCTGTGGTTAATTCCTGGATAGCAGCTGCTCAGGGGGATTAGGATCCTTTTGTCTTAACTTTGAGGACTGAAATGTTGGCAAGCCTGTATCACCAGGCAACGTCAATTACGTTTTCCACAAGAAACAGTAAATTAGCTTTGCTATCCTGTAATTTATTTCCTGCCCCCCCAGTCCACAGTGTGTTCTGGAGTCTTCCAGTAGAAGTACAGTTTTCTATCTGCATCTCTGTGGAGTTAATTCAATAAACACACTGATTATTTACCTAGTAATACCTTGTGTTTACTTGTACTTCTAAACACACCATCACACTGTTACCACAAGAAAGTCTGAGAAGAACTCCCTGATGAAAACTTCTGAGACTTCTGCAAAGTAGTACCGTGCAGGTGATACTACAGCATGTAGGCAAGCACTTTGAAGGGTCTGTACTCACAGTGCTTTGGCGGAAACAGCAAAATGGGTCACTTCATCCTTACTGCAAGAGACAAGTGACATGATGTTCTTAAAAAGTGGCATTTATGGATAGCGGTTTTGCTCATCCTCTATTGGCTTCAGACTTTGTCCTGTTTGGCAAACAATGACTTGATTGAATTATATAGGCCCCTTCCCATCAGAATCACAGCATCCCTTAGGAAAGTCCAGATGATGCAGAGTATTGCCTCAGCAGCATGGATTGCTGCAATCATGTGAAGTCTCTTCTCTACTACCTGGACTGCAATCCTAGGCAGAATTCAGTCAAGTTCAAAGTTTCAGTTGTTATGTATTTTGGTTATAGTTTATAGTAGTTATCATTATATTTTCAGTTCTTGTCTTGAAGATTTACCATATCTAGAACAACGTCTGAAACTCAGGAAAGAAGACTAAGGTTAACAATTCTGCTGCTATGGCCCAAATGAGCGATCTAGCAAAAAGAATATAAACCTTTTCAGGGGAGAAGAGCCTGTGGTTGTGGAAAAAAGATCCCCAAAGAATTCAGGACTAATGCAAACCTTTTGCCATTCATGCAACAAGCAATTAATTGATTACTGTTTTAAAGCTTTAAAAAAAATAAATAAAGACAAACCCTTTACAAAATATGTGAGACAATTGTATTCTCCAGAAAGGTTTGAAGCAAGATAATAAACTATATGTGGCAGATGGTAATCACATTACTGACCTGCAGGTGATTTGAAGCTGAGGATATTTTGACAGCAGATAGTCTATAAAAACAGAACATTTAATGCATTTAGTGTTCCTGGCAAACCTGGAGGAATTCTTTTTGAAGCCAATGGCAGAACATCCAGAATAAGGGTAGAAGCCAAATGGTGTTCTTCTAATCAGTGGTCCAACTTCCAACACTAAACTTTAGCATGCATTTCAGATGGTCTTTTGACAATATATGTGTGGTAAGACTAAATTTTCCTGGATAGAGTTTGCCATATATTGTGTAATATTTTGAATACATCTCTGTTTTAAACAATGGAAAGTGCATTTCTTTCAAGCATTTGAGGTCTATATAATTATGACCCGTAAATAAAAAGCTGAATTCAGACCTGTGTTATCAAAGTACCACATCCCAGAGGAGAGCTGACCTATGAGACAGCAGACTCAAGCATATCAGGAGTGTTCCTGCGCTGAATAACTTATTTTATCAAAAGTAGTTTAGATAATTCCCTTATGTTACATGGCAAGGAAATGACATTGGAAAGTCCTTCTGCAAATCAGCTCAGAGATATGAACTACAGAAAAACTAGCAATATTTTCAAATGCGTGATTTGCAAATATTTACAAATTTTACACAATACAAATATTTACCATATCTGTATTTCTTAACATAAGTGTCTTACAGTCTTTGTTTATAACTGCATTACAGAAATAGCAGAAAGAACCTGAGCTTTGTTTTTGCACTGGATCAGATTCAGTTCCTCTCAATGGAGAGAACACATTTCCCACTGCCCACCATTGGGATGAATGATCAAAAAAACATTCCATGTGGTTAACAATAGATTAACGAAGTGCACTGCATTCAAAAGCTAATAAAGACAACTACACTGTTTTCCATTATTTTTCACGATTTGATGACACTGCACTCCTTAGCCTCCTGTGTTTACTTAAAGACATCATGAGTTGTGGTTTTGTGCCTCTTTAAGTGCTATGCATACATAATATATGCTTTTTTTTTTTAAAGGACAAAGTTACATTTTCCGTATTGACACAAACAAGATGTTACAACTTCTACTTTATCACTTATAGAAAGATATGTCTGAAAACATACAGGGTTTCCCACCTCCAAATAGTGTGCTTTAGAGAAAGCAAAGACCAGAGCAGCATTTAAAGCACGAAAAATCCATGGCACCTGCTGAATTCCACAGCAGTCATTTCAGCAGCCAGGCTGTGGTGTCGTTCAAGATACACCTATTTCACAAATACCTAGACATGGTTTTCCTGATGTGTTCTGATGGTAGGTTTTTAATTTTTAGTCTCTAAACTTCAGTAGGCCAACTTACAGCTTAAGTTTTTAGGTACTTCTCGTAAGGGAAGTGGGTAGAAGGCCTGCTGCTGTAACTCCCTCTTATACAAATGATCCCTCTAGTTCAGAGATTGCCTATGTGATGGCAGGCATGGGTCCTTAAAATAACTTCAGTAGTGTTATTCTTATCTGAGAAGCAAGGTCAGATAAGAAATCTTATAGAAGATTCTGTAGAATCTTCTGTAAGAAATCAGAGAAATTAAAATCTTGCTGTACCAATGGCATATTGCACATTTCATAGTAATGAATTTTGCACCTCCAGAAGGGTGACATGAAACTCGATGCATTGATAATAACCGTATTTGTTTCACTATCATTATTTATGGCATTAGGCCATGCAATCTTTCTTCGTGTAAGATGGGGACACAGGTCACACATTTACTTGTCTCTGGTTTGTGGCTTGCAGGTCCTTTCTGTTACCAACAACACAGAATGTGCGAAGCTACTGGAGGAAATCAAGTGTGCACACTGCTCACCTCACGCTCAGAACCTATTCCACTCACCTGAGAAAGGGGAAACTCCTGAAAAAGAACTAACGCTTCCCTACCTGTGTAAAGACTATTGTAAAGAATTCTATTATACCTGCAGAGGTCACATACCAGGTAAAACTTACAACAAAATACGGGGCTAAAGGATGTCCTGATCTGTTGATGTTGCCTGAGTTAAAATCTCCCTTGATATCCAGGGGAATTTGCCTAAGCAGAGACAGAATGTCTTCACAGCAGATCTTGTGTAGGGAGGTAAATACTTTGAGTTCTTTCTTGCCACCCTCCTGTTAAACTCTCCACGAACCACAACACATGTGGTTTGATTGTTGTCAAAGACACCTGAAACTATTACCTTTGCTGAAGTATTAGTGTGTTAATTCTAATCATGCAAACAAGCAACTGGCCATCCAAAAGGCTATTCTAAATGATAGATTGCTTTAAAATGCAAGAAATAAAAGGTCCTGGCTGTTTGCTGTGGCCTCTAAAAGCTGATGAGTAAAGTGTTTTTTCTGGTTTTGTTACCCTAGAAACTGATGTTTTTTCCACAGGGTTTAAAGCCCATGGAAATCAAAGGGCCCTATTTGATAGACTTCTGTGATCTTTGAATCACTTCCAGTGTGCTGTTAACAACCAAATTCTTAACTTACCTAACACTTCCTCACTGTAGTCAGTAGAGTTAGCTGGACATAACCAAAAGCAGAGTTTGCCCTGTGTTGTCTGAGGCAGTCACCAAATGTGTGCTATCACTTGTAACTATATCAACAAAATAACCGCAGAAGATGGCTCTTTTAGAAACACTGTCTCAAGACACTATTATGTTAAATAACATCTTTGGTATTCCCAATAGTAAATTATTTATATGTTTAAGACTGTCATTTTTAAACTATGCTTTTTTCCCTGTCCAAACACTACTTATAAACAATGCCACACAGGAGAAAATAATTAAATTGGTTAAGATTTCTTTCTTTATTTTTTTTTAAACTAGCAACACAGACTGGAAAAAAGGACTTGATAATGAGATGAAAAATGAATTTGTGAATAGTCACTTTTAACATATGAGCACAGCTTTGTAATATAATATAAACATGCTCGAGTAAAGGGGATAGTTTAAGTGGATGGGATTTGGAGGACGGTTTTTTAATTGCATGTGTACAGTGTGTACTTGTTTTCTCTGAAATCCCAAGAGTGCAGGGATCTTTTTGCAGTGTTCTTTTATTGACTTGAGAAAACATTTTGAATTGACTTACTTTTTCCCTTTACTGTGGTTTAACATGTATCTCAACCCATGGAAATATGAAAATATTATTATTGTCTTTATAAACTAAGAGATGTTTCTAAGGCTTTCTTAAACCAGCTGTTCCTTGCTCTTTATCACATTCCCCAAAGCAAAGCAGAATAGATCATAGTTGCCAAGACTGCCTGCTGAACAGCGATAACAGATTAGATATTCTAAATGTTTGGCCCATATAAGAAGTCAGCACAAAGACATTTTTGACATGCGTTTGTAGCTAGCACAAATGATTTTCATATTCTGCAGAGCGAGACCCTCAGAGTTGTTTTGTGAAATTCTGTGCTTATGAGGAAACAATTTGTCTAATTGAAAAAAGTGAAAGAGGGAAAAGGGGGAAAGGAGGAGGAGGTGGAGGGAGGGAGAATGAGAAAAGTCTGAGCAGCACAGGAGCTACAGCCACAGGAACCTCGCTCCTCAGATCAACATATGTGGTGACGAATGACAAATTTATTTTTCTACAAAGTTTGTGTATATGTAAAACTGCTGAAGTGCATCAAGATGTCAAGTGCTTTTTGTGACCACCCAGGTTGCCTTGAAAGATAACCAGATGAAAGCATAACTTTAGCACTGGGCAGAGCACTGTGCTTTGCAGGAAAAGAGCTTACATACTTTAGCATCAGTTAAAATAGGATTTTTCCTACATCAATCAGATGCTAATAATCGTTCTAAATACTTGTCCTGAAAGTAGGTTGTACTAACAAAAACTTGTTGCATGCTTACATCCACCAGCAGGATTAATTTGGTGAGTTGACTGGTACTCATGGTCATTGATACCTATTCTAGGATTTCTCAAAGGTATTAATTAAGATTCAGGTCCCTCTTTTTGAGAAGATGGCCTATAGGATTTTAATATAGTTTCAGAGTCCTGTACATTCTGAAATATAAGTAATTAAAATAACGTATCTGGGGGTTCTGTTTTCCTTGTGAGACTTGTATATCTGTAGTAATATTTATTGCGAAAGAAAGAAAGAAAAAAATAGAAAATGTGGAGGCTATGTTTTCAGCTTAGCCTGGAGGGTATAACAAAGAGTTGAAAATTAACAGGCCCCCAAACCCAAGGTCTCTGGCAATGATTCACTGTGCATTTGTTAAAATGTCGAATAATTACTCTTCCTCCATTAGGGAGTGCTAATTGTTTCTGAACACCAATACGACGGAGTTTAAGGAAATTGCTGACTACAAAAATAATTTTATCCCTTAAGTCCTGCACAAATGAGAAATATTAGTAACATTTTAATGCAAGCATCTTTTCTGGGATTGAAATTTTAGCAGTACATATGAACCAAGAAGGCTGAGAAATTATGCATCAGTTTTTTTCATGAGTTAGCTTCAAAAATTCATTTATTGTTCTGTCTCCTGCAAAGATGAAAACTCTAGCAGATCCTTGGTTAACTCTTTTGAAGACAGCAGTTTGCCCACCAGTTATGACTGTAGCAGAACTTCCACTGACTTCTTTAGGAATATTGAGAGAAAAAGTGGACCCTATTCCTTATTCAAGCAGAATAATATCAGTAGCTATTAGGATTGTATGGATATGCAGGAGGGTGTAATGTTTCACAAAGAGTATGAGATCAGAGCTTCACTGCTTCATTCCAGATAACTGTTCTGATTATTTCTCATCTAATCTTTACTGCAAGACTCAGTTTAAGTGATTATTGATAAGGACATTCGAGTTAAGTGATTTAATGAAGTGCCTTCAGTCAATATGAATTTTAAGTTTTCCAAGGTCATAAGGGAAGACTGTCAATATTTATTACTAATGTAGCTGGTAAAGAAAGGCACAGCTGATTCTGCCTTTAGACATAAGCAGAAATTTGATCCATGCCATTGGAAGTGGCATATTCTAAGGAACAAACCTGTGCCACAGCCATGGTGCCATCCAAGGACATGAGAGAGATTTTGAGCTATCTGGCCTCCATTATTTTCATTTGAAGAAATGGGTTCCAGATGATTGTGGGTGAATTCAGATCCAGGCTCAGATCTGAATCCAGGCACTACCAGAACAGATGCTTGATAGGACTTTTCAAGCACCAAACAGGGTGTTCCAAAATGTTGGAATTCTAAGAAATTCTACAACTCACAAAGCACTTTCTGAAGTTCTAACATGGCTGATTAATAGCCACAGTCAACATAGTCAACCTGCAGAAAAATAGTAGTGGCTGGTAAATTTGCTGCTGGTAACAATAGCCTGAAGGGGATTAACCCTGGCCCTGCCTGTGTGCAGGAACCTGCAGTGTCTGAGCAGGAGAAAAGGGTCACCAGTCACTTGAAAACCAGTTGGAAATGACGTGAGCTACCAGTGGACTTAGTACATTTTGAAACAATCAGTCTGTAATCACATCTTTGATTTGGTTTTCACTGGCAGTTGAGAAGAGAGGAGAATGGGGGGGGTTTGTGAACAAATTCACATCTAGCTGTCAAAGGTGCAAATCAGGAAAAAACCCCAAAACAGGAAAAGGCTTTTTTTACACAATATTGAACTGTGTGCTCAAGGTCACAGCAGAAGTAAAGCAGGTGAGCCTGACTTCCAGATGCCCTCAAAGGCAGTGTAGGTTTACTCAGATGAGTGGATGATACTCAATCCTGTGTGCAGTGCAAACAGGAGGGAGTGAATAGGAACTTGGTGCAAAGACTGAGACACGTGCTACCACAGCACTGGAGTTGTGTGTCAAAGAGAAGAGGCAAGGGAATGGGTAATCAGGGAATCCAGCAAAGTGGAATTTGGTGAAGGTAGGGTAGGAAGGGAGATACAGTGTGAGGAACAACTGACTGCAAATACAAGTGGAGAGAGGAGGTGGGGATCAGCTGGGAGCAGTTTTCCTTTGAAAAGGCTTTTAATCTTGCAATTTATTCCCACAGTGTTTTATAAAGGCGAACACAGAAAGCCTTCACTGTAGCTGCCTTAACTGAAAAGCCTGTCGTTGGAGTCTTGTTTGCAAGACAGAAAGTTTAGCATAGAAATGCAAGCCTGTGCAAAATCTGACACTTAAACATGATGTTTAATCTTCCTTTGTGATTTCAATTTTCTTTGTTAGCACAGGCACTGCTCTGTCAACACGTACACAGCTGGTAGGAAATTTGTAATAATATGTATGAGTCTTTTAAAATAAATTAGTAAGTACAGAAATTCACACAGGATGAAGGGTTGCAGTCCCTATTACTTTTTTTTTCTTTTCTCCAAACAATTCTAGTGCTTAGGGGCACTTGTCAGGGACCATTCTTCTGGACACTGTACAAACTCTGAACAAAATGGCAAACTGTACACTAAAGACCTTACAATCTAAGCATGAGAAAGAAGATAATAAATGGCTACAAGCAGATAGGAGAGTAGAAGCAAATGTTTCTCTAAATGTCCTCAGTGAAGCTGTTAGTATGTTAAATGGAGCATATATAACACATGGAGATTTTTTTTTTTCTAAATTACTATGGTTTTAATAGAACAAAATAGCAAAATTCCACCCTTAATGCACAGGTGAAACTGTATTTACAGAGGTTACATTCCTTCCAGTAATGCAACATTTTTCATAGTTTAATTCTAACTCTGCTTTTTTACAAGCATTTCTAATGAAAATGGTCCATAAGCCTTATCCTTTCCTGGAACCTGCTGATGGCTTTGCTAAACAGCAAAAGGCAACTGCAGTGCACCATGCACTTCAGTGCATGATAAAATATTTCATGAGGCAAAGGGATTAGTCTTACATAAAAGAAAAGGCATTGCACTAGTCAAGTGAGTTTGCATCTGATTGTTATTTGAAATGGACATGTACCAAGTGAACAACGTGATCACAACATGATCTGGGTTTTCCTGGCTAAAGATAACACTCAAGCCAAGAGAAGTTTATCTTTAGTAAACAGTAAATGGTATACCTGGAAAATTCTAGAAATTCTTAGTAATTGTACACCTCTAATTTGCTATTGCATTTTTTTTAATGACCCACTGTGCCTAGAGAAATAAATTATTAAAGGCAAACCCCTGTATTCTTAAGTCAAATAATTCAACAGCAAGATTTTAGACTACCTTTGATTTTGGCATTATATCTACAAGCCTTGGAATACTACTCTGTGATGATATCAGAGTTCCTCTTCAGTTGTTCCACTTGAAATTACATCTCCCATTTTCTCCAAATAACTGCTATAAATTAAAAGCAGCTTCTCAGAGATGAAATTTACTGAAGCTCCAAATCACGGTAATTAAGCTTTTACACCACAACACACTACCATGTGTTTCCAGATATTATTTTATAGAAATCAAAGGCAGGCTTTGTCGTGTCATTTTTCCAACATTTTTAAAGGAAGATGTATACGAAAAGAAGTATAGTTGGGTGGGAAAGGCTTTTCACTCCACAAAAATTCTGGGATCTAAAAAATTTTCCTCTTCCACATAAGGAAGAAATTGAAGTCTTTCGAAATTTTCCATGAAGAAAGCCACAGAGAGACCACCCCAGGATAGCTAATAAAGTCGTTGTTAGGACATTTACTTGGGAAATGGGAGACTTAGGGTCAAACTCTTGCCTGACAGATGAGGGGCATTGACCTGAATATTCCTCTTCCTAATGAAACACCCTAATTACAAGACATTGGAGTATAGTGATACAAGGTTTGCTGTCTGGTTCTGTCTTTTTCATTTAGACCAGAAGTTTGGGCTTGGACCAGAAACATCATGTTAAGTAAAATTTTGTCAAAACTGATAATGTTTCTGAAAAGGCTTTGCTGGTAAGAAATTGGCATTTTCCAATGAAACACAGCTGTCCCTGATCAGTTCTTATTGCACATTGTAAGCCAGAGGTTTTATCGCCAAGATCTATGGATTACTGCATTATTCACAAGTGGTAAAGCCATGCATAAATTAGGCCTCTAATTCCAATTAAGTACTAATTCTGTGTATCCTGTGAGTTATGTCCTGGACCATAGTACATCCTAAGACAGTTGCCAGTAATGCAAAAAGGAATGAAGGTAACTTAAGACATATTATCTTAACAATGTTCTGGTAAAATAGTGCATGTATAACTAGCCAGAATCTGTCTTCTTAGATTTAATACTCCTGATTAAAACCTGGCTAGAAATGACTAGAAATATGTTTGTGAAGAGAAACAGGTATTTTTTTAATGTCCTTGAACATAATGCAAGAAGGTAATAGCAATAGTGGCAGAGTTTTTCCTCAAAGGCTCTCATTTTATCAACTTTGTGTTTCTCTGGGTCTTTGAACTCCTTCCCATTTTAGACTAAAACCTAAGGACCACCTTTCATCCAAAGCAGCATGAGACATATCCCCCTTTTCAGAGGATGGGGCTGAGGAAGGAGACATCACCCTGGGACACTGCTCAGCTACTTTAATGCTGAGAGTCAACCAGAGGCCAGCTGGATGTCAACACGGTGCAGTTTTCAGCTGTAGTTCCCACATTTGACCTCTCCAACCAATGTCCTTTGCTGGCAGCATTCCACAAAATTTTTACTGCATGTCTTTTACCAAAGTCTTTACTGAGATTTTGACCAGAACTAATCACCTGCAGCAAAAAAGTTAAACAGAAGCTGCTCAAGCTATTTTACAGCAGATACTACACTTGATTGATATGGTTAAAATTAGGAAGAAGTGTGTCATGGCCTCAACTCTGAACTTTGTCTCTTAATTTTTTAGTGAGGGAACTGTTGTGTCATTTTGAATGAAACTTAAGCACACTGAAAATGAGGTTTAATACAAATACAGGTGAATAAACTGTGAAAGGCAATACTCAGTTTGTGTTCATACATTTGTGTTTACTCAGAGCAGGCTTTTTTTTTTTGCAGATAGCCCTTTGTTTAAAATGACCTCTTCTTCCACTATAATCTATTTAAAGATGAGTTTGATGACACAAAACTGCAGACATGACAACACACTAAATGTTTGTATGCTCTTTTGCTTTTTTAAGGTTTCTTCCAAACTACAGCTGATGAGTTTTGCTATTACTATGCAAGAAAAGACGGTGGTGTGTGCTTTCCAGATTTTCCAAGAAAACAAGTGCGAGGGCCAGCTTCTAACTCCCTGGACCACATGGAAGAGTATGACAAAGAGGAAGAGATCAGCAGGTTCATAAAGATAAATGCTGTTTAATCTGAAAAAAACCCCCCTAGGAAAGCCTGTGGTTTTCACAGTGAAACAGCTCAGTGTGTGCTTATGCTGAGCAGCTGTGTTTTCCAGATGTGACTTTCTTTTGCTGCTGCTAGTGTACATCAAAAGAGAAAGTTACATGAGCTTCAGCATTTCAGTACCATTTGATATTTGCCTTGCTGAAAAGGTGATAGAATCCTGCCCTGATCCACCCTGTGGATCTTGGTTATCATCCAGCCCGTGGATCATATGCAGTTCTGGGAAGTAATTTGTACCTGAATTTAATATTACTAAACAACTACAATACATTTATTAGCAAAATATTTATGTTGTGGTCTTCAATTTATTTCATTCTCATTATTTTGAGAAAATAATTAAATTAGATTATTCCATCCTAAGTCATTATTTTAAAATGGATTTTAGAAGCCAAATTTTATCAACGTGATGAAATTTACTGTGTTTATGTTATAGTAGAAATTCTGTATTTCTAAATTATTCTCTTCTTTCCCCAAATTTTTTTCCCTCCCATTGCTCTACATTTTGGATCTAAGTTTATTTAATGTTCTCTTTCTTGTATGCAGACCAAATTTTGCTCAAGTGAAGCTCAAACTGATTTTCAGTATCATGTGCTTGCATATATTCAAGGAAATTATTTATATGCATAATAATAAAAATATTATTTATATTATTTATATTTATATTATTTATATATGTAAAATTTTTTTCAATATAAACCTGTTTTTAATATCATTGCAGAGCGATAATTTTATCTTTTAGGAAGAGTGTCGTGTCACAGTTACGAGAAAGAAGAAAAGTCTCACTATTTCTTTGAATTTCTTTAGAAAACACAAGCACAACTGCTTCTGTATTCAGGAGGTGGTGAGTGGACTAAGGCAGCCTGTTGGAGCAGTACATTGTGGGGATGGATCCCATCGCCTCTTCATTCTTGAGAAAGAAGGATATGTGAAGATTTTCACTCCTGAAGGAGACATACTCAAGGAACCTTTTTTGGATATACACAAGCTTGTTCAAAGCGGAATTAAGGTTGGATTTTATATTTATCTCTACCTTTTTATATTGTAGCATGTATATGGGGGAAATGAGAAGGATTTTTTTTAGATATTATTTTAATTTAAATAACAAAGAAGAGTCATGACAAGAGACACAACAGCTCTTTCTGGCAAAGAAGTGAAAACATGTAGTGGGAAGGGAAAACATAACATCTTGTAACTCTTATCAAACTTTTTCCTTCCCTTTAATTTTTTCCTCACTTTAAATTCAAATGAAACTATTCAACACCTGCATTCCACAGCATTATCTTTGTATTTTCATCCTTTGGGCTCATTTCCATCCCACTGAATTCAGATGAGTTTTGCTGTGGTGCCAGCGGGAGCAAGTTTGGCTTAGGGCCTGCCCTGCCCTCCGGGTGCTCGATGATGCCCAGGGAGGTGGACAAGGAGAGGGGCCTGGGAATGCACAGGGATGCCCTGGAGAGGAGCAGGGGAGCTCATTCCCTCTTGGCTCGACCCCAAATGTAGCACAAGCTGCCCTGGGTGGGAGGCTGCTTTAAAACTGCCTGTATTGGAGGCGCACATAAAAGTGACTGACCCTCTAAATTCAGACACGAGGGAGGGCTGGTGCAACAGCTTCCACCCTGTTTACTGGCAACACTTTCATGGTCAGGGGAGTGAGTGGTGAATGGGCACTGATGGGAGTATGTTGGAAGGTGGAGGTGAGAAATTACGTCTAGTTATGGGATAAGTAGCAAGGGAAAACTCCTAAGTCTGTATGGGGGAAATTTTACTTCGGGAATGTTGTCAAGTGTTGTTCCATGTTGATTTCTTGTCACAATTCAGGGTGGTAATATAAGTAAAATCCAGATATATAAAGAAGGTTTAAATTGTAATCAGGTTATGCCTAGAACAGTCAGGACTATGTATCCAAAAGCCTTCATGGATGGAAGTTATACTGACAACACTTGACAGAGTGATCTTAAATACTAATTGGGACAAACTAGATTGATTTAAAATGCATAGCACAAGTTAACTGATAATTTTGTTTCAGCTGTAAGGGCAAGAGGCCAATTAAGATAGACTTTTCTGAGAGGAAGTATCAGAGGTTTTTAGCGTGCATTGAAAAAGAGAGCAATGAAACATATTGCACCTTTTTCAGGAAAAAAACCCCGTTTCTATAATTGTTTTGCTGAATGCTTCCATTTTGGCCCCTGTAAGTAACCATTATATCAAAGATATCCAAACAGAAGGGACTTAGCAGTGGTGTTTTTGAACAACCATCTAAGGCTGCTTCATATTTCTTAACCAAAAGTTCTGATCACTTGTACTTGTGAAAAACCAGCAGTGAAATTTCCACAGAACTATTATTGGTCCCAAAGAAACCTTTCTCAAGGAAACTTTTACAGCTGCAACTTAGACACAAGACTAAATGGAAAACTGATTTTCCATGCTTCTGAACAGGCACTAACTTGCTTGATATGACTCCCAACAGGTACCCTCAGGATCAGATTCAACTTTTAGTTCTTTTTTTAAATCAGTGACCTGATCTTTTTAATCTTTACTGTTCTAACCATCATATAATGCTCTACACTGGATCTGTTTCAATTACAACATTTTGTGTAAATAATTTGATGTTTCTAAGCTAGAAAATCTAATTCAATTCCCTGAGATAACAGTCCAGTGACTGAGGATAATTGTATTGCAATGTTTAATGTAGGCTGGCAAGAACAGAGGCTTTATGTACTTTGCAGGTAAGGAGAAAGGGAATGTGTCTAGGAGAAAGACTCCAGCTCTTAAACAGAAAGAATAAAGAATTTGTGGAATGAATACATTACATAAAATTATAAATAAATCAAAAAACCCAAACCCCATATAACCAAAATGGTAGTTTCAAAACAAGGGTTCTTAAACATCTTTACATTTATCCTCTGTGCTCTGATTCCCGTGATCACTGTCCATGGTCCCTTACCTACAAGGACAGGAGATCACTGTGGCAATGGTAGCGTTGTCACTACTTGGTAGAGTATTTGTTTTTACTTACCTTTTACACTCTTCAGTAGTAGAAATCAGTAATGGAGAATACTCTGTGGATAGATTATTTTCCAGCAGGCACTGCAGAACAGTCAGCAATTAAAAAAACCTCAACAAACATCTGTCTAAAACATTGCATCCACTTGCACAGTGCAAACATCATGGAATGTGTCCTCTGTGCTCACTCAGGAAACATGTATAGTGCCAGAATTTGGATGTACACATTTTGAAGGAAACAAAAACTGCTCACCTCTTTTCCAGCCTTGGAGCAATAATAGGAAGAAAAGGCAAACAATATTTTTTCCCTAAAAAGAAGTATAAAAATTTTCTCTCTTATACTCGAGTGTCTGAAAAAAGCAGTTTCTGCTATTTTCTTTCTGTACCTGAAATACAAACAAATAGTTAACTCTAGTGACAGTCAAAACAGCAAAAATACTTTTTCAAACTTTTAGAGGCATATGTTGTAACCAGAAAATAATTAGAATAATGATAATGACAATGCTAATGCTAATAATAATAATAATGCAGCTGTGGTTGAATCAAAGGTAATGTAAATTGATGTCTCTGAAAAGAATTTTGGACAGCTATCCCAAAAAGATATGTTTAATACCAATAGATGGAATAAAATAGTCGTGGTGATTTTGTCTTCTTTTTCTAATGTCAAGAGGAAATTTAGCAGTGATAAAATCATTATATTGTCACAAAGTAGCAAATCTGTTCCAAAGAATCAACTTAAAACTATCTTGAGGCTGATATAACCAAGAAACTGAAGTGACGTTGATGCCTGAGATGGCCACCTAAAAACCAGAGACTAGACAGGAATGAGGGAATGCAGGTAGGTATTTATTTGAAGGGCCTTCAAAGGTACGCCCTGGGCAGTCAAAAGGCTACACTCAAGATGGACCCTGGCTTACAATTCTTCACACTTTTATAAGTTTGGTTCATCTGCATATCAGGGTTAATTCTCCAATTAAAACCTCAGTTAATATAGTAATTTCCCCAAGCTTACCCCACTTCTAAGATGTTGATTTACACATTTTGGGCCTAGGACAATCTGGGTTTCCTTGGAGAGCAGGCTTGGAGAGGTTTGTTACGTCTAACCAGCATGAGAGAACAGTAGCTAGCAGGATACAAGACACTTCAGAGTTACACACAAGGCAGTACAGGATTTGAAAAATATAAGTTAAAACCTAAGGCATCAATGTATTTATTTCATAAAAATAATCCTGGAGGTTAGTTCTGATCTCACTAACATATTTCACTAATCACAGCACTGGCAGTGAGATAAGGGAGAAAACAATATACAAAAACAGAGGAAGAGAGGCGATTGCATTGTATAACAATGTCATGTTTCCCTCCTAAAAAGGATGCCTTTTTGTTTCTCTAATGGATCTACTGGTCCCTGTGTTGATGAAATTTATTTGGAGCCCCTAACAGTGCTGTGAGCAAGTTTGTAGGGCTTCTTCATGGGCCCTGCTGCCCTAAGCACATCAGTAGGATTGTCTGGACTTGCTTCTTGTCCATCACTCCCAGGAAGGTCTGTGGATATAAACTGAGAGTAAGCAAGAAGAGTGGTACAATTCTTTGCCTAGGTTTTATTGGTCCATTGGCTTTTAATGTTCATTGGAGTCATTGAGGTTCTCTGCTTGAGAACTGTTACTGCAGTAAAATTACATGATTTAATGACAGTTACATGATTTAATTTTAAGGAGTTCAAATGAAAAAGAAGCAGCAATAATTTTATCTGCTGCCAGTATCTCAGAAGGAATTAGCACAAGTGTGGAGAAGTATTTCATAACAGAGATAGATTCCATGAATGGATGATGGTGACTTGTGCTTCTTGATGGCCCTACTCAAGAGTAAATTAGACGCAGGATTCCTGAAGATTTTGTAAAAAATTTAAAAAAAGCTTAAGAACCAATTTTTCTTTGCACATCTCCCAGTTTCTAAAACTCTTTGACAGTTACCAGGAAAGCCTTTTTGATCTTCTATTTTTTAACTTAGTTGTTGGAAGCCATGAATGGATATTGATCATATTAATCAAGAATTTGCTAATTCAACATCTGTGGCCTTCTCCAATGCATTTCATGTCACACTGGCTACAGAAGTATTGCAGTATGTGTGCATGGATTGGGCACTTGGCCAACCCCCTCCTGTCACCTCCTTCCCTATGTCAGGAATGTGGTGACAAGAAGAAGCCGTGTACCTCCGTCTTGCCTCAAAGCTGAGCAAGGACATGAGAGAGACATGCACCTGTAACTCAAATCTAGGCCATGCACCTGGGCTCTTTTAGTGATATTTAGGGATATCTAGCTCAGTGTAGTAGAGAAAATACTAATTCCATCTCCTAACATATTAACATTGCCGTTAATATTACAAACTACCCTGAGTATATTCAGAAGAATGAATCTTTCACCAAAAAAAACCCCAAAACCACCCAAACTAAAAGTCTGCTTCCCTGTTTTGGTGATCTACTGCTCCCTTATTTTGTGCTAAAGAGAGTTGTCAGTTGCAGAGCAACATTTTACAGTTCTTCCTTCAAAGTTATGTAGCAAAGACAATTTTTTAGTGAAAATATTAGTCTTTTTTCTCTCAGACTGATTTTCACTACTGTTATTTTCTTTCTGCTTTAAACTATTGCCAAGTAGAAAAGAGGCAGAAAGTTTAAATGAGAAGCTACTGAACTAATAATGGTAACACTTTGATTTAAGTGGCATTTAAGGAGACCTTAATCAATTATCTAGAACGTTTAGACCTGATGTGTCTGAATCTATTGTCAAAATTTAGGCAAAATTGTTAAAGGGTCCAAAAGTGTCATGCAAATCTGATTTTATCCTATAATGCACTCAGCAGGGAAAAAAAAGTGTCAAAACATTCTCAATACTTGGTTTTAATGATTTCTTGAGATGCAACAATGCTGAATATGCTGTTATTACAAGATCAGTCACTTTGTACTCACACCTTGTAGCAATGCTTGCTACAGCATTGACCAAGAAAAATGGTCGATGCTGTAGCAGTTCTCCAACTTTTCATACTCTTGTGACTGTATTTTATCTTATTAACTGTATTATTTTCTAAGATCTGAAAACCTTTAGGTTAGTAGCAGTCACCATAAAATGTAGCACAACCTATTACATCAATTTTCACTTACTTTCTTCTCTCCTGAGCCCAAAAACCTGTATTGGTCTAAAATATATTGGTCTAAAATATATTGTTCAGAAGGGAAGGCATCAAGGTACGGGTTTGGCAACAACAAAAAAACTAGGAGCTTACCACTTCTCTTGGGAATTAAATGCTATAATCACCTTTCAGAATACTTTCTGAAAAGCTAAGCAGCTCTAGGGCTGCAACTGTTAGTCCTTAAATCATTTTTGTGGTCCTTCCCTATCATCATTCAACTTTCCCAAATCCTTTTAAAACGAAGGACCTCAGAACTGTACAAAGTAGCCAAGTTTATATCTTACTGCTGCCAATGGTAAAATCAAGTCCCTGTAGTCAGAAGGTCGTTTTCTACTTATAAATCCACCGACTGAATGAGATCTTTAGGTACGGAATTGCAGCAGGGCTTCACGTTTGGTTGCTTGTCATCTCTGATCCTTAAGTTATTTTCAGTTTATTGCTTCTTTTTGTTTTGTTTTGTTTTCTTTTTGATTGCGACTAAGCTCTGGTGCAGCTCTGGTGTGTATCTGCTGGCTACAGGGTCATAAATTGTGCAGCCAGCAAGAACGGCTGCACTCTGCTGCACTTTGCCTCACACAGTGCTGAGAGCAGAAAGCCCTGCAAAATGGGTGTCCTTAATTTTGCCAGTATGCAATTGCCACTTGCACTTGTGTAGAAATTCAGTTATTTATGGGGGTTTTTTTAGCTAGTAATAAAATATTTCTCGTGCATCTCATGGGAATACCATGAAAAAGGGCAAAGTCTCTGAAGAAGGAAAGGGCAGGGCAGGGGAGGGAAGGGGAAAGGGACAGAAAATCTCAGTTAAATGGTATCAGAGATCACTATTGAGACCATAGGAGTTAAACTCGACCTCTGTCACCTTCTTCTCTGCTTTAAGACTATGGTTTTCCTTGTCAGAAACACTTAAATAGAAACTTCCCCTAAATATTAAGCCATAGTCACCTTTTTAGTTCATCTTGCTTTCAAATTAATATCAGTAAGACTACTTTATGTGAGTTTTTAATTCCCAAAGTTTTTTAAGTGCTATATGAATTCCTTATAAATATTTTAACAGCCAGTTCTCTTTGCAGGGGAAAAAAGTCCATAGAAATATCTGACAATTATTTTAAGTGTATGTTCAGCAAACTTCCAAGTAATAGCCTTTAGATGAGTTAGAAGTTCGGTACATCTCTTACTGTGTTTGGTAGTTTTTACATCAGAGCACAAGTGCTTTCAGTCCTGCAGAATCTTATTAATGAGTGATCCAGTGATTCAGGTAGGAATTTTCTGTGATGCCATGAAGAGTGCTGTGGAACACAGTAATCCATATGTTCAGTATAAGACTATGGGAGTAGATTTTCAGGTATTAAATACATTAACTGTGCTGCTGTGAGCCAATTATTCCAGAGTTTCTCAGGATCAAATGAGCATCTGGTCACCACAAGCATCTTTTTGCTGGAATGCATTAGTAGTGAAACACCTCCTGTGCCTTCATGTTTGTGTCAAGATATTGGAATAGACTGCCCAGGGAAGTGGTGGAATCAGCGCGCCTGGAAACGTTCCAAAGGCCGGTGGATGTGGCACCTGGGGACGTGGTTTAGTGGTGAACATGGTGGTGTTGGGTTAATGGTTGCACTCAATGATCATAGAAGTCTTTGCCAAAGTTAATGATTCCATGATTCTGTAACATTTAATCACATGAATTTGTATTACTCAGGTCATTCAATATATAATCAAATAATTTATTTTTTTTTTAATTGCCACAACCTCCAGCACTGGAAAAGCCTGTTCCAGGAAGCTTATAATAGGTTGTGCTGTCTTTGCAGTGAGGAGTGGCTACGGAAAACTACAGTAAGCCAGGGATAAAATCTATTTAAAACTTATTGTGGGAATAGAATCAGATTGTTTGTGTTATTTGCTGAATTGCTCAGTTCTGTCACTGATAAAACTTCTCACATATTCCTCTTGACTGGATGTGTACATTTGGTTTTGCCTCATGTTGATGCACAGACGGATCTAAGTTAACACCTACACTGTCTGTTGATATCCACAGGATTTATGTTGCTGACAGAATTCACATAATTTATGCTACTCCTTCCATCTAAGTCCAGCAATTTCAATTCATTTTCCTCTGAACACTTGGATGAGGGTGAAATCAATGAACCTTTCTTGAACTTTTTGCCCTGACACCATAGCAAGCTGTGCTTTCCTCCACTAAGCACTAGCTTGTACTCTCCACAAAGGTTATTTGCTCTCTGCTCCCCAGAAAGCCAAACTTATAGTGGCTACTAAATTCGTGAACAATTAGTCCTAAAAGGGATTATTTTGATGTGTGGAGAGAAAGGAGAGCAGTGGAAGGTTGTATCTCTCTCCAGGCTTTAGGACTGGAAGGATAATTGAGAGATCCTATCTGAATTTCTTCCTTCTTCAACCCAATGGGCCTGCAATTCTTCAGAGTTATTCAGAAACAAAGTCGATGAAAACTCTGGAAGGTAAATCCTCATTGTTCTACCAGAGCAAGCTCTCATCTCGATATGAAGAATAGGGATAGTCCTCTAAAATAACAACACTGAGGTACAGAACATAAGTATGACATATATCCTGTGATGAAAAGAGCAAGATTTCATTTTAATTCCATTCTACAATTAATTACACCAGTGCTGAGTGCAAACTCTATTTGCTGTCCTGCTCCTGTACTTCTAAGACTAATCGAATGGTAAATCCGTGTAAGGTATGTGCATAGGCCCAGGCGGGGGGGCAAGGTGAATAAACTCATTGGCATATAACAGTGATACATTTTGGGGTATTCTTGGGTGCCCTGGGACTCCTCTTTCAGTGTTTGAAAAGGGAGATTCTAGGATGTCTTTGATGAGAAACTGAAATGCTACATTGCCTGTGTTGTTGCAAAAATGACAAGGCAACCAATACAGACCTCGGATTTCTCCTGGAGAATGCAGAGGGGAGTGATGAAGACTATTTTTCAGCACAGGACTTGCAGGTGAAGTGATGTCAGGTGACAGGACACGGGGGTTCTCACTCATCCAAGAGGTCAGAAGAGCAGCAGTCAGACCTGTGGCACAGCAGACATCATTTTTGAGGCCACACCTCACCCGTGACCTGCCCACTAGGCAACACAGTTAATTGCTTATAAGTGTCTTGACATAACCGGAGCAGAACACTCAGAAAGAAATAATGGTTAAGGTGTGCAAATGGCCAAATGTGAAAAAATGAGGACATTCTAGAGATAAACCACATAGAATATCCTTGCTTGTAGTGACCTTAAACAGTGACCAAAACAGTAACAACAACCTGCTTGAGAATTCAGCCTTCTTCATGAGAAGGAAGATTTTTTTTCCTTTATCAGTGATAAGTTCTTTGTAATTTTTGAGAGGGAAATAATACTGTGAGGACTTAATATACTTCAACTGTATTCAGAAAGTGTAAAATACTGCATTTTAACCAAAGACTGTATAATGACAGTGAAATGTGCCTGGATTTCTCATTAACAGTTTGCAGATTTTGGTTCTAATCCTAATAGGGGCACAACAGGCCTTTGAAAGAGGCTGTATCTCAGCACCATACAGCTCTGTTGAAAATAAAGTTTCTTGCCATTTTGAAAAGCATGTGCCAAAAGCTCTAGAGACCTCTATTTTTGTGTGAGAGACTGCACTAGATAACCATACTGGAGCTAGCAGTTGTGGAACATTGCAGTGGCTCTCAGGTTGTAAGCTGACCAGATGAAGAATTGCCAGTTTATTCTAAGGAAATTTGAATCAAAAAAACATAATTGTTTCTGTTGATTTTGGGTAGCGTGTCTCAGATTTGAGGAGCTGAGAGGGGAAAGAAGATAATACTTTATCATTTTACATGCACATGTGTAGATTTTAATGTTCTGTGTTTCCTTGAGAGGAATCCCATGGTGCCAATTAACCTAACTTATTCCAAAACAATTCTCTGTTTGGAAAGAATAATTTTCATTGTGGGTGTTCCATGAAATTGTATGCCTCATACCCTGTTATTACTGAGATGTGTGCAGTGCAATTGAGAATGCCAGTTTCTTTTCCATGCACTGTATAGATTATAGCTGTATCCCACACACAGTGCTAGATAATCCCTACTTTAATTTTGTTATGTGTACAAATCCTTTTTGAACATTTAGTGGTTTAAAAAATGTAAAAATCCATCATCTTCTGAAACTACATTTGTTAAAACCAAAAGCTGAATTTAGAAGTGATCAAAACCAATGAATAACATGGCAATTATCTAATTAAAAGGAAATTATTGCGTTTGCTGAAATATAACAGGCAGATCATGATAGCCAACACAAAATGGCAAAGAAGGAATAAAGTTACGCAGAAAATTCCATGGTTTTTAGCCAACACAGTTTCAACCACATGTTTTTCTTTAATGGGAGGAGGTTTAACAGTCCACTGAGGCTCCAGGATTCATCATCCCTTTAAGCTCTTGGACACCCCAAAACCTGTAATGAGGTCCTAAGAATCCTTCAGGGAAGCCATAACGTACTGGAACTCTCTAAACCAGTCCTATGTCCTTGGGACTTCTTCTCTGTGCTTTCCTGTCCATCAGAGCTATGATTTCCCTTTGTTACATCCCTTGTACTGTGCCACATGGAAAATGGGTCCTGTGTTTGTCTTGAAAGAGGTGAAAAATTGAGTAACACATTTATGTTCCTAGTTAATACAGCCCAACTGCTATTCCACAGAACAATTTTCCTTTATATCCTCTTACACACATTTTCTCACAAGCTCTTAAGTCCTATTCCTTAGACAGGATCAGCAAGTTGGATTGAGGGAGGAACACTTCCTCCAATGGAGCACTGGTATATTATCATGTTTTCCACCCATTTTATCCCCTCTGCAGTAAAAGTTGGACAAATGATCTGCCCCTAATTAATGGTTTATATATAATCTTAGCTTTAAAAAGCAGTCAGAACTAATTTTTCCCATTACCAAAAACATAAAAAGCTCCAAAAGATGAAACCACTTAGTAGCTGACACTTATTTTTCTTCATTGTCAGTGTCTGCCTACATTCTCATATTGCTGGAATTTTTAAAGAAATTATTCCATAAATCTCAATAAAGTAATATTCTCTCTTAGATTTAATTTGGAAAATGGAATATACAATCTGTGGGAGAGAGGTCTGCAAAATACTTTCAACCATTTGTTTTTAATTTATAGCAGATACTTTTTAAAACCTTGACCTGTCTTCACTGGCATTGGACTGGAATCCCTAGAGCTGCATTGCAACAACTTTAATTTATGTAATAATCATTATTTTTATGCTAACTGAATGCCTTGAAAAGAAATACAAGAAGGAGTAAATCACCCAAAAACTTTTATATTTTTGGCATTCTTAAAAATTTGGTGAATCTCCATCAGCTGGATTCTCAATCACTATAACAGCCCAGAGACAACACACAAGTGATAGTGGATTAAGGGATCTGCATGACACTGTAGTGTAAATGAGAAGAGGTTTTTATAATATCAAACTACATAAGAAAAGCACTTACTTGAGCTCTTCCTTAAAGAAAATACATACCTCTCCATAAAAACTGAATGCTTAATTGTTAGTAATGAATGTAAACTGATATTGTACACCTCACAGAGGCCTAGGTGAAGATGTGACCAAGCACTGTTGACTCTCTTTATCAAGTAGCAGACCATGTTTAGGTCTGTTAAAGCCTCGACCACTTTGACGAGCTCCTCAAATCAATAGAATCTCAGATCAGAAGAAAAGCAATGTGAAATGGTGACAGCTTCCATTGCTGCTCTTTTCCTTCCCCATAATGGCCTTACAAGATAGGACAGGACAATATTATCAGGACAGGATTGCTCCAGTGACTTTTTAAGGGAAAGAGCAAGAAGTCGGTACTCTCATGTAACAAGCAGGTGTGTGCCTGTGTGAATAAGTCAGAAGATCAAATAAACCTTAACAAGCCACCTATGACATTACTCCAGCTTGCCCCTAGAGTGGCTTACAGATCACAGCCCTGCCAAACACCGGGTAGTTCCAAACGTCATGTCCGAAGTTTGAAGCAGCAGACAAATCCAAATGTAGGGAATATTAGGGAACTGCCTCACAGAAACCAGCCCCTGTGGGGTTTTACCCCTCTGCTAGTTCCCCTTCACTGGGACAAATCAAAACTATCTCACAGACAGGATCCATGTTTTTCCAAAGGCCTATGGGGCTGGGAAGGCCACAGGTAAAATTGGATCAAACCCTTTATTTACAAATATTTGGTAAAGAAATGTGTAATGGATTAATTAATTTAGAAGTAATGTCATTTTTGAAGCAGAAGCATTCAAAACTGTGGTTCTGCTGTAGTTTAGTGAGTCAGCATTTTGTAACTTGCAACATTTTACACTTCTTGTAGAGACACATTCTCCTTAAAAATTATATTGTCCATTAAAAACTTTTGCTTTTAAAATAGTATATTAAACATACATGGTACAAATAAAAAGCCAAAAGGATCCATATAATCCTCTATTTTGTATAAAATGCATATAAATTTCATCAATATGTATAAATTTTATTTTATTTTACAGCCTGAGTAAATATTTCAGCTTCCAAGAGTAAGTATTCTAAGGAAAAAAAGGTAGCAAATGACTAAGGGAAGTGAACTTAATTTGCTCCTTACTAACCTAGTAACTTCTGAAGTCACTTTATATGAATGGTCAAAAAAGAAACCCAAACAAAATGCATGAAAGAAAATTACTCTCAATTTGAGCAGAACTCAAATTATTTTTAATAAGTCCTGAGAATTCCTTTATTCAATTAAAAAAAAAATGTACCTTTGACAACCCGTGAATAATTTAGATGAATTGAAACATAATGAACTAGAATCCTTGGTACTGAATTTTATTTATTTGATATTCTTAAGTGTTGTAGTTCATCAAAATAGAAATTACAGATGATTTCATAATAAGTGAAGAGAATGTATTAGATGTTCTAAATATGCAGTGAAGGAGAGGTTTCGGGGGGAAAAAAAAACCAGCTTCAAAACTGAAGCACTGTGTTTTAAAACAGAGTGTGCAATGTGCTGATTTCCTTAGCAAATGTGTCTGGCCACTCAGCAGTAAGCAGTGATAAAATAGAAAGTGCAAAGGGTATTGCTGTGTTATAGTATCACTCTGTCTGGAATATTCAGAGAAGCTCCCAAGGCTGGACTGCACAAAACTTGCACTTCTTCCATTATGTTTCCTTGTTTTCTGTGTGAATTCTGCCCATTTACAAAAAGGTAGAATAGTGTTTTCTTAATGCTGTTCTCAAGCACACAATTCTTCATTTGATCAAAAACTACTGGAATTAGGATTTGTGTTCAACCGAATAAAGGTCTGGGTCCATGATACTTTGTTTCAGTTCTAGCTGTTTGAAACTTTATCGTCTTAATTTTGAGACTGAACATACACTGTGTTGTTCTAATTGCACTGGCTTTTTGCAAAGAACTTTGTACTGTATTCAGCCAAGTTACAGGGTTTCCAAGATCATGGTCTTGGCTCAGGATAAATGGAGCCAATGAGCTAAACAAATTCCTGCTTTCTTGGTTCTTATAGTACGAGAAAAATGGAAAGAGCAGGATACTTTTACTGCTTTGTACAAGTGAAACAATCCTGGAAACTGCGAAAATATAAGTTAGCTGTGTTTATGTCAGAAAGACACACTATTTTAGAAATTATTTTTAGCTTCCTTTCGAAATATGAACCACAAATTATAACATTAATGAAGCAAACATTTCTCTCTTGGCAAATTTAAGGAAAGTTCGATTTAAGAGAATCAGTTTGGGATTTAAAATAATAAAGAAATTGAGTCTAGTACAGACAAATACTGTGTTCTCATAACATGTAATAGTAATAGCTCTGTGTTGAAAGAGGATACACGTCTATATTTGTTTCAACTTCTGTTATTGAGAATGCTTTACTAATGAGACAGATTTTAAGACTGGGGTTGAAATAAATGAGTAATGGAAAAAAAAGAAGAGAAGGGACTTCTAATCAGGAAAACAGTGTACATTCTTTCAAAGTCATGTTTATAAGTTCAGAGAAGCAGTGGATCCAGTTCAAAGACAAACCATATTTCAATCTGCTTTTCAGAACTACCATATAGTTCACTACTGAACTTTGTTTTTGGCTGAATCTTAGCCCAACAACAACTGATGACTTGAGACACATTACTGGGCATCATCATGGGCTTTCACTTGTAAGGTATCACAATTTCCATGGAATACTGAAAGGGCAAATCTAGTCTTGATGCAGTTCTTGGGCAAAATACATGAGTTGATTCAGGAAGTTAACATGGTTGAGCCACTAAATAAAAGCGACCATAATATAATTAAGCTCAACATCCTCCCGTGGGAACCCACCATAAGGTAATAATATTACAGTACTTTTCAAAAAAAGGAAGATTTTTATATTGAGGAAGTTAGAAATAGCCTGAAGGGGAAAGTTAGGAAATTAAAATCCATAGAAGCAGCATGGAGGTTCTTTAAAAGTACCTTATTAGACTCAGGGAAAATATGTATATCCTGGAACAATCAGGAATCAAGAAGGTGAGAAATATTACAAGGTACAAGGGAATGTTCAGGCCCCCAAAAAATAATAATCCTATAATAAAATGGAAATCCAACTGAAGTGACTCTAATAGAGCAGAATATAAATTCAGAACACCAGAGTAAGGGTTATATCCTGCCATTGTTTCACTGACAGAGTACGTAGGAGTTTCCCATAAATATTCATGGTAGAACAACATTCTGAGGTTTGAGAGGAAATTTAAAGGACAAATAGGGAAAAATACAGAGAAATTTTAAAGACATCATGATAAAATAACTTCCTCAATCTGGGTGATGATCTTTGGCAGAGGCTGTTTAGGTGGACCAGTAGAGTATAAAAGGAAAAGATACAACTTGATTTCTTTCCACAAGAGATACTGAGAAAAGCACATCCTATAGTTGGTGTTTAACATTTGATGCTTCTCCACCTGTAGGATGGGAAGAGAAAAAAAAAAAAGAGAGAAGAGAAATCATGGAAAGCACCAGCATAAATTACCCTGAAAATAAGTGCTCTAAAGCAACTGAAAATTTGAGTAGCTAAGATAATGAAGCTACACTATTTGTTTTCACAAAATTTCTTTTGTGAGTTTGGCTGTAAAAGGGCTCTGAAGGTCATCCTGCAAATAACAGAGAAAGGAGAACCCACAAAAATCCTAGATGAAAAATTATGAGAATTGTGAAATTAGGTCAAAAAAGCATCTTGTTTATACTTTAATTTCTTGCCACAAACAGAATGCCATCAATCAATCTGTGAGATAATGAAGAAAAAGTAGTTTATATTTCTAGAAGTTTTTATTTGGTGTTTCTGAAGAAAGTGGTATGAGACATTGCTGCTCATGCAATAAAAACACCCTGCTGTGGTTCTGACTGCACTCAGGCAAGAACTGCTCTATACCAGTGCCTCTGGACGTATCTCCAGTACACTTCTAAATTAGGAGTGAAAAACAAATAGAAGAAATAAATAATCCATATCTTTAAAATAATTTTAAAATGTGTAATCTCATATTGCTTCCAGAAAATCAGCTGTAACTTTGAAAAGTTCATAACTAAGTGTCAGAATTTGCTGGTGATACAAGACTGAGTGCACTGGGAGGAAGTCTAGAGAAATTTTTAAAATATAAGTAATGAAATGGCACAGAAATTCAATATAACATAAAGAATCTTTAAACACACAAAGAACTCTCTCACCTTATTCTGTTCTATCCTGGAAAAAATGTAAGAAGTGTCAGTGACAACTCCAAAGATCTAACCAACTATAAAAAGCAGATATTGAGCAGTATCTAAAAGAGGGTTTGAAGTATTTGGGTAATGAACACTGTCACTAATTAATTCAGCAGCATCCTCAGCAGTACAGCAAGATACAATTGAATAAAATAGTGTTGAAAAGGGTTTTTGTTTGATGGCATCTAAAAATATATTTAACTTGGAAAAAATAAGATCTAGCAGAAATAGGTGAAGTAATACATTTCAGAGAAGGCAATATTGCCTTTTCATTCTGTTTTTTCTTTGATGAAAAAGTTTAACAAATTGAATTGTCACACTTAAAAGGGATGACATTTGAGCAACATAATCACTTGTCTGTTACGCGCTGCTGCCTTGACGGTTTTGCTTCAGCACCAATTAATGAAGTATTCGCCTGTAGCTTTTCTACTACTATAATTTATTATCCAATTGTTTACAAAAAATACAGCAGCCACGTAGCTTTCCTGAAAGGGAATTGGGTCACCTGTCTATAAAACTGGGTGCAGGTAGGTCCTATGTCTGCTGGCATGGTAGCCTACACAACAATCACCTTTAATCTTTGCTTCACATTCCTTGTCCAGAATTAACGTAGTGTTAGTGTTTGTTTTCTGTGTGGGACAGAAGCAAGCATCTCAAAATTAGCTTTTCTGTGAAACTTGAGGTATGCTGCAAAGTGGTGCTAACTCATTTACTCTATCAGACTCACATGTGTGGCTGTTTTATATCAGGTCTGGATGCAATAGAAAGCATTTCCAAGAGTAACTAGGAATTGTCAAGGTATGCTTCCGGGGATGCTTATAAATTTACAAAATATTGGACACAATATACAATAAGCCAATTAAATTCAGAGAGGCTGCTTCAAAGGCACATATAAAGTCAATGGTCCTTGCTCACAGAGACCTGCTGTGCTACTGCACAAAATTAAATATTGTTTGGTAAAAGAGACTCATTGCTCTATATAGATCAAGGAAGTTATCCAGGATATGCAGGTTACAGATTGTAGTCCCTGTCATGAATCAAGTGCAGAATTCCTCTCCTGATTTTTAGGAAGGTTCTTTGGAAACTTTCTCAGGTCAAGACTAGGAATTCTAGTAAAAACAGAAAAAGAAAAGGAGAGAAAGTCCATAACAACATAGCCAGTAGCTTGATAGGTTAGATCTTTAGATTGGATGCGTGAACTGGGTTTTTTTTACTGATTAGGGTTTTCCAACAATACCTGCCACAGAAATGTTTTCCCAAAAATTCTAGACTAGCATGAGTCACAGGCTCCCATAGAGGACGATTACATTGGGGATGTCATTCTCTAATTTCATTGCCACACTTAACTACCCTACTTGCAGCACAAGGTCCCTTCTATTCCCTGGGCTGAACAAGCCCCACTCTGGCAGCCTCTCCACAGAGGGCAAACACTCCAGACCCCAGCCCCCCTTCACTGGGCTCCCTGTGGTGTAGTGACACCACTGTGGTACTGAGGGGCTGTAGAACCAGGTGCAGTATGCTGTCTGCAGCCTCCTGAGTGCAGAGAGAAGGGAGGATGATGGGTTTCTCTGCTGCCTGTGCTCTTGTTAAACAGCCCAGTCTGTGGCTGGTTTTCTCTGCTGCCAGGGCACTCTGCTGGCTCATGTTCAATTTGCTGTCTGCCGAGACCCCACACTCCCTTTCAGCAGAGCTGTCCCCAGCCAGTCAGTTCCCTGCCTGCATTGTTGCAAATGTAATGGGATTTGGAAAAGAAAAAGTCTGCAGGAATCTGTATCTGTAGTTCTGATTCATTCCTTCTGGCTGGGCTATCCAGTCAGAGGTGGTTCTTCTCCAACTCAACGAAGATCAAGGTTTCTGTGTAAAAACTAGAATCTAGAGATAGCCCCCCTGGAGTTGTCTTTCTTATCTTTTTGTCCCTCTTCCCACCCATCCAGCTGCTTTAAACACTGTAAGGTTTAGAACTTCCTATCAATCAGGCTGGCTCCTCTCTGTCTTAAGATTTGCTTTAATTCCTCAAAAAGCAGTATTCAAATGAGATTTGCCAAGTGTATGGATGTGCATCAGAGTTCAGAAACAGCAGACGCTGTGAGACTGTTGACTTAATGGCTGTGAACTGCACATGTGCATAGAAGGGTGTGAAAGAAGCCTCACCACTCACACTATTTCCACTGAAGACTGTCCTTTAAGGGGTTGATTTTCAGAACTCTTAATCACTGCTGTAACCAGATACTTAGACTTGAATATTTATTATATACGTAAGGCATTAAATACTTATTGTGATTTATAGCTTGGGTTAGGATGTTATTTTTAAATAAGCCATGTAAAGTACCTTCAATCCTGTCCATTCACACACGCATGAGGCGGACTCCAAAATCATGAAATTGGCTTAAAAGCCACGTGGTTCAAAAAGCCATTTGGAAACAGGGGGAGTGGAAATTCACTGCCTCCTTACTTTTTAGTTTGATTTGTGTTCTCAGACTTCTTCCTGCAATCAAGAAGTCTGAAGGTTTCAAATTAAAAAGCTGAAAACCTACTTGCAATGCTTTATTCTACTAATTTCAGCTTTCAATACACCTCTTATACTTTGCAAGGCTTGTAATTTAATTGCAGGCATTGGCTACATGACTTACAAAGATGTGTACACACAGCTATGTAGCTGAAAATTCCACAACATAATGAAATATTAGTTGTAATTAACAAGAGAGTGGATTGCTGAGGTTCTGTGGCATGCCTGCAAATGTTTGAGCCCACATTCCTTCCATACAGTCAGCTCTGACGAGGCTCATAAGTCCCTCATGCAGTGAGACTGTGGGAAGAGCCCATATGGGCAGGGAGCAGGGGAACCTGCTGGTGTTCTGGAGAGTATCTGCTTTGTTTCAATCTTCATAGCAGAAAGGGCAATTTTCATATTACGCTTATTAAATTTTGTGTGTCCCTGGGAGATTTTCCTCTATCAGTTCCAAGAACAAATGCAAGGAAATGTTTCTGAGTTTATGAATTTGTAGAGGAAGCGAATTTACCACTTTTAAATATGTTTAAGCAGTTACATTTTTATTCCTCAGATATAGCAAACAGTGTATAGCCTGTCATTTTCTCAGAAGTTATTGTTGTTTTTCTCCTAAGGGAATATGGTTTCTGTAGCTTTAGTGAGGCTCTACTAATTATTACGTACCTCATATTTCCAAAGAAGAAATTATGTTTATGTTAGCTATTTTTCTTTCAGAAATTGTTCCATTCAGTACTTAAGTACAGATTGCAAATGTGTGAATTTCCTATTCCTTTTTGGGGGGAAGGGAGGCTAATAGAAAATGCTGGCATTTATCAAGGAATGATATATCAGTGTATTACAATATTCTGACAACTCTAGTAATTTTTTCTACTTTGAATTTGAATAACTGTCAAATTTAGCTATGTCCATTCAAATGCAAAAGTCACCATGTGTAAATAATGACATCATTTAAAACAGATGCCCAAGTCTTCCAACAACAACAACAAAATCAGGAATAATGAATAATATTTACTTAAATTTCAAGTTTATATTAAGTAATGCAATGTACTATTTGAAAAAGTTGTCAGGGGTCTTGGGATTAAATTGGTCCACATCATTTGTGTACTGCTTATCTTTGAAAGATGACTTGAAAGATATAATTCCAGTTGATAATTCACATTAACTCAACTGGTACTTATTTGTCTAAGGACAAGGATGCTAGTGAGCCACGCATGATGAAACAACAAAAAATGAGTCCATGACTCCTCCAAAACATTTTTTAAGTTGGATTCCAAGAAGCCTTTGCAGACCAACTGTGATAAATGTGCATTTGTCATGTGGAAAAGAAATCCTACATGAAACAATTATGATGATGCTTACTTCTTTTTGAAGAGAGCTACATTGAAAAGCATGGTTCCTTCCTTCCATGTAAACCCTCAGACCTGGGACTGAAACTTTGGTTCTTACAGACAATCACATTTTTGACAAATTGCTACTGCTGTACTCCTATCATTCCTGGACTGTTTGGGGTTTGGTTTTGTTTTGTTTCAAACAAGTTACAAAGATGGCTTAACTTCAGAGAGGTTTTCTTAATGAAATCCATTCCACCCAGAAGGTGTTCTCTCTAACAAATGGGAAACATCACTAAATTTAACCCAAAGTCTGAGCATATGGAAAGCTACATAGATGATGTCAGACATTACAAATATTATTTGTACTTGCTAGTTTACTTCAAGGGAAATTATGAGAATGACATCATAATGATGACTGACTAATTTTTATTAGTGTTTTCTCTCTGAAACTCTAGACTTAAGAGTTATAAAGAAAAACAGCTTTTAAAATGCCGTATCTGTTATTCTTTTCTAACACTTTGTGATTTTCTTATTTATAAAAGATATTCATATTTTAAAATACCATAGACGCTATCAGCTCTTACTCTACTCCTTTGACATGTCAAATATTTTTTGTCAAAAAGAAAAAAAAATATTATTTAATGCTCATAAAAGATAGGAAATGATCACATCTTCTTCTAAATTAATTGCTGCTTGGGTTGGCCTATGAACCTATAAACTCTGCTGGAACAGTTGTAGCTAATTTCTTTACAACAGTTTCTTACTATGGAAATGAATTACACTGATGAAGGGGTGATGACCAGCTTAGGAATAGCGATATGTTTCTGCAGTCAGCAAAGACAAATCACAAGGTGCCACAACTTTGCGAACATCCAAAATCCACAGAACCTGTAGAGCTCTATTTTACAGCAAGAAATGTGGTAATCCAGGGTTTAATAATCCAATCCATAAGTACTTTTTACAAAGGTCTGTTGGGTAATTTTGCTGAGGACCTCTTACAGGATCAGCTCCAGCTCTGCGGGACTGCTCAGGCACTGTGTGTTATCTTCAGGGCCGGAGACAGCAGCAGCCAAGGACACCAATGAAACAGTGTCTCCCATGGCAAGGCAAGAAATATTTTTCGAGCCCAGACAAAGGGCATCCCTACAGGAATACTGTGAGAGTCATCAAGGGACGAGATACGATGAGTTGGGTCAGTAGAGACTCCACAAGTAAAAACTGGTGGGTGGCACAGCAAGCCAAAGAATTGTGGAGAATTCCCCTCCCTATTTTTAGGAACTTAGCACCACCAAGCTGCATGCTTAGGCTCTTTACTGAGGACAAGATTAGGCCACAACACCACTAATCCCCATCACCATATTAGTATCTTTCCCCAAATGCTATTGCCCCATTCAGCACAGTGTTTATGGTTGACCACAGAGGCAATGGTCTTACCAACATGTTTATGGTTGAGAATGTTCATAGATGTTATACATATTAGGACCTCTGTATATCTGTGAAGACTTGTTTTCACGAGAAATTAATATTTATGGTGTCAAAGTGCTTACACACTTTAGGGTACTTAAATGCTGTGCCCCAATGGAACCTTCATATTCCTGAATTAATTTAATATTCAAAATTCAGGGATGAATTTAGCATCAATAATCCCTGCCAGACCTGCATATATGGCTCTGACTTGTGGCATAAAGCAATGCATTCTCAGTCTCAACTCCCACGTAAATATATTCACATTAGGTGTGCAAAGGCAAGGTTCACAATGTGACTTCTGGGGCTGAGTTCAAGTCCTACCGGTAAAGCTTTTGAGAAATTGCCCCCTCTCGGTCTTTGTCACCCTCTTGCCTCAGCAATGCTGAGTAGGTGTCTAACTGCTCTCATTTCATTCCAGTGCAAAGCAAATAAAGTCCAGCAAATAACTAAGGCTTGGTACCATCACGTAGTGTTACAAATTTTTACTTCCAGAAAATCCAGCAACATCTTTCATAAATGATGTGTACTTGAGTTCAAAGATAAGCCAAAACAAGAGGTCAAGGTCGCATCAATTCATCTCAACAGAGAGTGAAAGTCAGTTCTGAGACTGATTTGCAAAGCAATTCTAAGGAGAGCTACGCCACCATGTAATGGGCCTGTCCTCCAAGGAATGCTTTCCTAACCAGCCCCATTTGCAAATGATTTTCAGGATAAAAATGAGCAAATGATCTGTAATAGATAATAAACAGCTAATCATTACATCACACATACCACATCAATTAATATTGATACATTTATTAAACCTCTTTTATATATGACTTATATTAAAGCTTTCTATTTTATCAAGGATTCAAAGGGATTAGAGTTTAATTTGTTATTTTAGTATACTATACCTTTAAATTGTTGACATATAAGTTGTATAAATAGAAACACCATAAATCTCTTAAAAAATGTACCATAAATTTTTTATGTATGACCTTTAAGTAACAGCAGTCTGTTGCATAACTCTGCAGGGGAAGTCACATGGTGGAAACCTCATATTTCCTTAAATTTATGGTTGTTTCTTGGTGGTCTAAAAGACTTTTTTTTTCCCCTAAAGTTGTAATCTTAGTAAATTGTTTAATGTTTGGTCTAATGCAGGTCAATGTAAGTTCTTATTTAGATTTATAATAGGAAATATATAATGTCAGATACCAATGAATTCTGGCTAATAAAGTCAAGGATACCAGTGTTATGTTTCATTATAATGATGTGAAGATAATGCCTTTAGCTGCATAACCACCATGTTAGCTACAGACCATAAAATAATCTTTATGAAATCTCAGGGTAAGATTAATTAAGAGAAAAAATACTTGATTTTTTCCAGTGTTTTTTTTCCTCCTCAATCAGAAGCATTTTTGATTGATAAATCCCCTCATCACCATTGTATCAGATCTCATTTACTGACACTAAAAGTCAAGTAAACGCTGAAGTGGAGAGAATTGGCTGCCTCATGTTATCTTGTTCTGTACTAGAAAAAAAAATCAGTGGAGTTGGGCATGTGCCTAAATACTTGCTGAATTAGGGCCTTATGAAACAAAATTTTATATTAAGGTAATGATCATTGCCATTACTTTGAGGAAATTTTTCTCTTTCCAACTCCAAAAGAGTTTGGTTTACACTCAGAACAGAGTTATCAGCATCAATAGAAAAGGTCTGCCTCAAGTTAAAACATGCAAGTGAATATAAGTTGCGTGAACAAGAAGAAATTATTAGTGGTTTTCCACCTCCACTGAAATGCTCAGAATCCAAAACAGGAATTTACAACACTTGGCAGAATAAAAATTAAACCCCACTCAGAAATGTCAATATTTAAAATACGTAGTACAACCATAATTTAATGAGTTCTTTAAAAATACACAGGCACATATGTGAAGTGCACAGTTTTCAAAACCCCTTTTCCCCAACAGTGGAATTGAATGTTGTAGGCATAACAACATCAGTTTATTCTTTCCTATAAAATAAATTCTTCTAGATAGTTCAAAGACCATTTATTTAAGCCTTAAGACATGCAAATCAAGAATGTGTGCACTGTTTATACCCACTCATGTTCCACTTTTGGGGCTACAAAAACAATTACATTTGATGACAATTTAATGTACAAGGAAAACTGTGTTCACCTAAATGCTGGATGCAAGTGTATGTAGTGAGTATGTGCATAACACCTAAGCATAAACAACTTGGAAAATCCAAGACCTGACAGTCATAAATCCTCCCCTGAGAGGCAGATGTGCAAGGCAGATGTGCACGTTCCACAGGAGATGCAAGTGAAAGCAGTGCTTTGTGTGTCCAGCCTAGCAAAGGATGAGGGCAGCTTTAGATTGGATATTAGGAAGAAATTCCTTACTGTGAGGGTGGTGAGGCACTGGCACAGGCTGGCCAGAGAAGCTGTGGATGCCCCATCCCTGGAAGTGCTCAAGGCCAGGCTGGATGGGACTCTAAGCAACCTGCTCTAGAGGGAGGTGTCTCTGAGAATGGCAGGGGGGTTGGGACAAGATGATCCTTAAAGTCCCTTCCAACCCAAATGATTTTAGGATTCTATGAACTAATACAACACAGTTCTATAATGAAGCTGAAAGGGGTACTAATGATTCATTTTCAAGGAACAGGGGATGGATTTACCATCCAGCCATACATCCACAGGCTGCTAGCTAACAAGCAGAGAACTCAGCGTTGCTGATCTGCTCACACTCGCAGCTGCAGTGGGCTCTGTAAAAGGCTGCTGTCTGTGCCTCCAGCCTCACTGCTTCTCCAGACAGCCCATGTCAACCTGAATGTAACCCATCAATCAAAGATACCCGACAGTGTGCCTTTAGTGTCTTAACAACATTTGGTTCAAGAGATTTTGGTTATCTTGTCCAGAGCTCTCAGGTGCTATGCAGGTTTAATGCATACTAAAAACCAATGGAAAATACAAGAACAATTTTTTTTTCCATTCTGACTTCTGGATAAGCACTAAAACTATTAATACATGCTAAATAAATACCTCCAGGAGGATTTAACAGTGAGAAATCAGAAGTGTCAAAAATCTGCTGAAAACCAAATTAAGACCAAGATACAATAACAGGCACTTTACTGTCATTGTATGAGCATTGCTCAGTTAAGAAAGAGGTAATTTGTATAATGAGTGTGTTTGAGCCTGGAACAGGGTTAATCCAGAATCTTGACAGACATGAAAGACTAGCAAACCTTTTATTTTCCCAATAATTTTCTTTAAAAAGAGATTTAGAGCCTGAACTTAGAGGAAAGGTGATATTACTGAAGGCTAGTCTGGAGAAGAAGGCAAATGTGCACCAAAAAGAGAGCCTGGAACTTTTTCCTATCCATGCAAGGCATTCATTATCCTCACAAATAACAGAAAAATCAGCACTGCTGGGGCTTTCACAAGTAGATGAGGGTGTCAAGGGAGAGGCAAAAATCCATCCCGCAGGCAGCGAGTCTTAGGAACCTCAGAATGCTGGCAATGGCTTCGTTAGAAACCAGAGAGCCTTCCTATGCCAAGAACAGACACTAAAATCTCAGACAGTTAATGCAAGAACAGGATAGAGAGAAGTGAGAATATTCTGAGATTTTGAAAACATACTCTCACCAAGTGTGGACTGAAAGGTTCTCAGAAAGGGTCAAATGGAATATTTCATTTCAGTGTTGACATTCTTTTAACTAAAACTAATTTCTAGACTGAAAACAACTCACTGAAATAATCAAAGTTCCCACTTCTACACGTATTAGAACTGGATGTTCCAAGAATTTCAAAACTATTTCACTTTCTGTCCCCCAAACACAACATGTGTCACAAGCAAACCTCCCTTTCCATCAGGAAAGCGGGGCTTGGATAAATCAGCATTTTCCAAAGCTGTCTTTATTCAGAGCTTCCAGCCATTTGTACTGAAGACATTTTTCATAGTAATTTACTACTTGTCATAGGACAAATGAGTTCTGAAGTTCTGTGTCTGCATCAGCTATTGACGCACACAAACATATTCCTCCAATTATTCCATATGCATGCAGTGCCTCACCCTATTTCATTTTTATAACTGTGCATGCTTAACACATTCCTTCTTTGCAATGTCCAAAACTATCTTTGCATTCTCAACAAGAAACATATTTCTCATTCACACATCTTGGGCCAAACCCAGATGGTATTAGTTTCCTACAAGGGTATTTCCTGTATGTCTGAATTGTCAACACGGCTGTGGATTGCCATCATTCTCCTCTTATATACAGATTCTAGTCATGGAGAGCAAACCGTATATCCTCCACCACCCTGGTTTTTCCACTTGGCACATTTCATAAAAATATTCACGTCTCTCTTCAAAATATTAATATTTTTCTCACTATTTTAGTTGAGAAGTAAAGACAACATCTATATGAGGGATCCGCAAAAAAATGCTTGATTATTTTAGCTTCCTCTGGTGTTCGCAAAATGTCTGTGGAAAAGTCTGGTTATCTCTGGATCTATTTACTCCTTGTTTTCAGGTAGCTGGCAAATTACATATTTTTTAAGACTTACTGAAAGAACTAAAATAATTTAATTGCTTAAGGCAGTATTTAAAGCCAAGCTTAGCTGCAGTAGTGCAGGTAAGTTGCTCGCTGGCCTTTCTGCCCTCGGGCTGCACAGCTCCTGGGGCACCAGGAGGCTGACGGGATTGGCAGAGAACCAGTGAGAAAAATCCTTGGGCAGTATCAAAGAATTCAAAATGCTTTTTTTTCTTCTCTGCTCCCACTCGGTGCCTTTTCAGAAATGTGAGGATTCAATGCTTAAATGTGTTTCTGACCCAGGTACAAACACGGTGCACACGCATGATTTTTGTTGAAAAAATGCAATCATGGCCTTTTTTGGATTATTTCTAGCTGTGTTTGTATCAGGACTCCAAAAAGTGCAGTCCTTATAGTTCAAGGAGTTTGATTTCAGATAACAAATACAGTTCCAATGCTCACGCTCACATGTGGAAGGTTAAAACTCAGTAGCAGATGCTGGACCTCTAAATGAGTTTTCTGTTTGCATTTGTGCCAATAAGACAAGACTGTTTACTTTTTGGAACAGCTGAGTGGCCAAAGAACATAGGCATAAACAATTTCAATAGTGGAGTAAGAAGACATAACAGAGTGGGCTAGCCTTCATCCAGTAGTGCTGTTGTATGTCCACTGGTAAAATGCTGAAGAACACTCACAGAGCTTCTAAATACAAAGTCTGACTTTTCCTGTTACTGAGAAAACCAGCAACACATGCAACCAGCATTTGCTTTGAAGATATGACACGTTATTATCAAAACTATGCTGGATGCTGATGCTAAATATAGGCTGAAATATGCCTCTCCATGCATCCAGATTTCTGAGTCTGAAAGTTCTTTGGATATTAGGGAGCAGAATAGCATTTGCTTTATCGCTAGGATTTGCACACGCATTTTTTGGCAGCTGAAAAATAGTGACATGTTCCCATCTTTCAGGGCCTGCAGGCAAAGCCTCACATTCTGCATGGGGTCTCTGCCCTCAGGAGAGGATCTCAGACAAGATCATAGGTGGAATATAAGCATTAATTGCAGTAAACCTTTTATATCCTTCCTGTCTCTCTCCTGTGTTTTTATGCTACTTGAACTTCTGTCCTTCAAATTGTCTCCCACTCCCCTACGAAAAACCATTCAGATAATGCAATTTTCCAGTTTATTACAATAAAAAGAAAAGGAGATTTGAAATATCTTGCAGAAATCACTTTAGAGCCTTTGATAAGTACCTTCAGAGCCTTAGTGACTAAAGCCAGAAATTTGCTTAAGAAATAACTTTCAATGAAGAAGATTACCTTTATATTTTACAGCGAAGATGAGCATCATTTTGATAAGCCATGGAACTCACTCTTCTCTCAAAATAGTGACAGAGCTCATAAAAGCCACAGTTTAATCCAGGTTATGTTGCAAACATGAATGATTATCACAGTAATACTTGGCAAAGAAATACAAATGGTGTGGACTGAATAAAGTTCCTCTAGCCCTTTATTACCCTCTGGCAAAATGTCTCCTGTAGAAGGGGTGCTTTTTAATTTTTTTTTAACCATTTCTTTTGCAAGATGCAGACTGCTAGTAACTCTTGTCACTTGCTGAGCAAGTTTTAATATCCATTAGCATGCAGACAACAGCAAGGCCATGGAGACCAATCTAAGTGGAAATCTGTAGCTTTTTTCCTTCAAGTTGGCTGTGGTTTTCTGTTTTCTCCCCCAGCCCCACAATATTTAAATACATAGCTCATGTGAACATACCATTCCTTTTGCAACTAGAAAAGGCAAGTATCTGCTCTAATAGGTGACACTTTAGCACTGAGAGCCAAAGGAGAAAGGCAGAATTGTTTGTAAGAGTAATGTCATCATGGCATCTTTCCATTTGCATCCCTCTTTTTTGAAACTAGTTATTTTTTAATGACTACAATTAGACAGATCAACATTTCTGGTTTGAATTTAATGCAGAGAGTATGATAATTGCTGTTATTCTCTTCTGAATTATATCCCTAAATTTCCATATAAAGTGGTCACGGTAAAACAGCATGAATTTGTTTTCGATTATCAGAGTATAGAATTTGTTGTAGGTTCGTTCATTTTACATGAGCACTGTCAAATTTGCTCTGTGTCACCATTCATCCTCTTTTTTTCCTTCTCTCAGCAGAAAATAAGTCTTACAGCTCATTTTAAAGTGCTGTAGACTTTTTTGTCGACATTTATTAAAATTAGCAGCTCAAGAAGATCTTTGCATGATAGTAGGATTTTTGTTTTTCCACAGCATATTTTTATCCTTAGGAAGGACGAAAGTCACAGCAGTGATTGGCTAAAACATCACGCCATAAACAAAGCAACTTATGTACTGAATTATAATTATTAGAGTCTTTTGACAACTGCCATTAATCTGTATTTTAAACAAAATGAAAAATTCTATTAAACATCCTACTGAAAAGTAAAGATTAAGTTTCATACACATAGTGAAGGAATGAGAGCATGAGAAAACCAGAACAGACAGCTGAAAGGACCATAGTCAAATGAGAGCATTGGTAGAACAGCAGATCACTAATAAGGTTAATTTTTATGGTTTGTGTGTTTACAGAAAAATAAAGTCAGATAGCATCAAAACAGGGTGTAAGTTTAAAAAAGCCATTCTTGATTAGAAGAGGTAAAGCCACAGTTTTGGTGACTGGGAAAAAGGATTATTAGTGTCTTGTCATCATGTCGTGTTTGTGGATGTTAATGGAACATAGTCTGTTCTCTGTGGGGTATCATCTGAGCCAATTTTATTGGACTGCCACTGAAAAAGAGTTGTAAAATTTGCCTTTATCACAGAAGTGGTGTGGAAAGGTGGGTAAAGCTTCAGAGCAACAGAAAGGAGGAGAAAAAATACAAAAGGTCATCAAGTCTATTCTCCCCTATTAATGAAGGATTTTCATGGTCAGTAAATTTCTGAACACTTACTGCATTCTCATTCACTGGAAGGAAGCTTTCTCGCTTTCCTGGAAGGCTAATTCTGCAGCACAATAGACCTCAAACCAATGCAGCAGAAAACCTGTCAGGGAAAGACAGTCTGCAGTGGAAGAATGCTGAAGAGGAAAAGTGTAGGAGAGCAGATATGCCAAATAAATAAATAAAAGACCAGAAAGTGGAGGCGTGCCAGGGAACTGAGAAGGAGCATGCTTATTTTTTACCTTCCCATAGTGGCCTCCGCTGGTGAACCACTCACTGAGTTGCTGGTGGAATGTAAAGCTTCCTTGAAAATAAATCCAGCTGGGGACAGAGGTGGAATCACCACCTGTGTTCCCAGAGGATAAATGCTGCTTACAGCTCAAGAGGCCTCTGTGGTGCAGGAAAGTGTGTAATTCACACCTTCCTGAGCCAGCTTTACTGAATGCAATAATCATCTGGTCTTTATTTGAATCTTCCTCTTCCGGGACTGATTTCCACTGTCTTCTGTTATTCCAATTCTCCTAAAGCAGTGCAGTACATAAAGTTTCTCAGTCCAGATGCAGACCTCACATGGGCTCATGGCCACCTCCTTGCAAGCACACTCACAGCCGTATGTCACTCTGCCCAAAACCTCTCCATTACTGGCTGGCTCTGGGCAGTCTCAAAGCTTTCAGCTGCTCCCAACCAGTAATTGGGAGAGTTGTGAAAGCAGGATTCCTGTTGTACCAGAAGAGTGTGAAGGAGGCAAGCTGTGGGTTTGTGTTGGGTTGGCATCTGCATTTATAAGTTTCATGTACTTTCTTTAGGAGGACGGGAAGAAAGAATTGTATTATCAGGGGACGAGGATTGTCATTTGGATTAAACTAAAGACTTGCCCAGCAGAACAGCAAAATCTGGAGTTGAGGAATTAAAAAAATAAGTACAGAGGACTAGGACTAGAAGTGAAAGGTCCTGCATTTAGTGACTGGTATCTTCAAAGGACTGTGAAGGTAAGGAAAAGAAAAAAAATCATCTCCCCATGTCAAAATTTTGTCTTTGCTGCAACAGAAGTAAGAAGAAAAAAAGAATTAGGGTTTAAGTTCTAGTGCTATCAAACATCAGAACAGAAAACTTTGTGATGGATGCACTTTGGCCATTTTCAGCTAAATCCTGCCCTGCACCTAAATGAATGAAAAGCATCTCTAACTTCAGTAGTTTTTGTGCTTAAATTCCAAGTCAGAGTATAGCCCTTTAAGTATTTCTCATGTATAAATTTAATTGTCAAGTGTTCCTGTACCTAAAGTTATTTTAAAGTCAAGTATTAAAATAGTGCATTTGTTGAAATCAGTAAAAAGTAATGAAAACATTTTTAAAAAATCCTTAGATAACTGCAAAGCCCTTTATAAACAAGGAAAAAAGTGAAGCTCTGCAACTCAAGAGGAAAAAGGAAATGCTTTGGAGATAGGGTCTAGTATGTAGACCATACTGAGCCATGACATCAGTGTAATTATTTTCCCCTAAGGTAAATGTCTTATGTTACAAATCCTTCCCTTGCCAGAGGCCTCAGGCCCCACAGATAGCAAAGCACTCGAGTCCTCAACACCCAAGAGGTCTAATAGGAGCTCTGCTCCTGCAGCCTGCCTGCAGCCCAGACAACTTCTGTTCCTTTCATTCTATATTTGCTGTATTTCCACCAGTCAAGGGCAATTCCCTCTTGTGGAGCTCAGAATAGGTGGTGCAGCTTGAAGGGCAGGGTGTACCCCTGCAGCAGACCTTGGCAGGCTCCTGCTTCTGCTGGAGTCACGTTTCTATCCTGTGCTGGGGCCAAATTTCCAAAACATGGCGATTAAGCAAACACTTCCCACTGAGAAGAATACCTGACTCTAATCTTCAGCCCTCCTGAATCTCTTCCTGAAGAGTTCAGATGGTGCTGCCTGATAAGAGATTTTACACCCTTTTCACCTATGTTTTTTACAAATAAAACTCCTTAAGATCAAACACTTGGTAAGGCATATTGGTTATGCTATTTATTACATAGGAAACGAACTAAATTAAAGGTGACTGTATTACTTCAGCAACTTACCCAGCATTTGCACTATAATAATAGATGAAAACAAATGATATAAAGATATTAGAGTTAAAATATTAAGCCAGTGTTGAATTTGCATAATTTAAGCACAACCCCTTTTAAAAAAGGTTGTTACTCCATTCCAACATGAGTGGGTTTGTCCAGACAAAAAAGTTAAGGATAAATACCATTCTATACCATATATACCATATATATATATACACCATAATAGTACTGTTAAGTATAAATACCATTATTTTATAAGTATTATATAAAGAGTGCATTTCAAAATCAATTTTAAAGGAAAACTTGGAATATGCTACCTACATTGTTTACTATCAAACCACACAGAGTAATGGAAATAAATGGTCATGTCTGGTTTTGCTTACTAGCATTAATTACTACTAAGGATACGTAATTAAGGGTCATACTTACAATATGATCTATTTTAAATTAAATAGTTTAAAATACTAGTTAAAGCATTCCTTTCTATATTTCTCTGTATTTACTATATGTAATAACACATATATTGACATAATTAAATGGCAGCATGTCTTAAAAATAAGTGCAGCATGTTTCTGTATTATAGAAAAAGTATAATACCTTAATAATATAATAAAACCTCTGTCTATAATATCAGAGATATACCAGAGTACATTTGAAAGCACACAAATTGGAAGCAGAGCCCACTTCTAAGGACTGGTTACATGAAAATAGCACATGCTTCACATACAGCATTCACAATGCAAGTGACGTCTCTTAGTGTGAGTCAAAATACAAAGTGGATCATGTTGTGCACTTTAACATTTTTACAAGTGTAAATATATCAGAAATTACAATGCAAAAAGAAACAGGCATTTAAAAATGAAAAATGTAGAAACACTTTGTTTTAATGTTTACTTGGCTTTGTATTGACTTTATAGAATTCTGATTAAATTATTTTCGTGGCTGTGGTCTTAAACTAGACCATACTGGGGTTTAAAGGTCCAAGGTTCCTGGCCCAAGGAAATCAGTTTTGGAAGAAGTGTATTATTGGTGCAGAAGGTGTCACTGCCACAAACAGGAGAGGGGAGCATTCAAACTACAGAGCAACACAGGCAGACATCGAAAGTGGGAGCTGCCAGATTTAGTTACAACACAAATTTCACATTGGCCCCAGTCCACAGTATGTTTAAGTAATTAATACTCATTTCAGCCAGCCATCATTCTTTGTCTTCAACAGACATCCCAATGGAATACAAAGATTTGTCTCATTCTTCTTGCCCTCCCTTATACAACTGACAAACATTAATGGTTATTCCATCAAATAGTGCAGTGCAGAATCTCATACAAGCTGCTTTATCATCTACAGTTTGTTGGTGCTGGTTTCATCTAAAGGGAAACTTTCAAAAAAAAAGGATGTCACTAACTTATTAACCTGCCAAGAAAAAGATACAGATATTTGACACATGGTATCCCCAGGAAAGACTGTAAAGCCTGGGATGCTGGTTTCACATCAAAAGTCCATTGATAAAAAAAGTAAAAGTGAGGAATATTCTATAGAGAAAGTCTGAAATTTTGTACATAATTATTCAATTTGATAGCACTAAAATGACTGCTCCTAAGGGATTTTGCTGGATATCTCTTCACTTACCACACAGCATATGAGACAACACTACAGAAAACTATGAACTTTCTGGCACATAGAGGGCATTTCAAAACTATGGCAGTTGTGGCAGTGATTTGGTTGGAAAGAACAGGTTTGCCAGTTAGTGATAAAGCTGAAAATGCACATGAACAATCAGTTTCTAAAACCAGGAAAACTAAATGTGGAAAAACTCATCTGGATTTCTAGATGAACATAAGCCAACTAATGGCTTGATGCTGCACTGATTTCAGTATCTTGGAGGGATATTCACAAAGCTTTTATTAACTGCATGAGTTAATAGACTTTTCAGAACAAAATGTCTATCTGACTTTGAAAAACAGCAGTGTGACTTTTCAAGAAGCAATAGAAACAATGTACAAACAAAGAGATATATTGCAATCTAACAGAATCATGCAAGACAGCAACGAGCAAAAGTCCTATGAATGCAACTTGCCATAGTTACTACCTTGCAGGTCCCGAGTTTCATCTATTTTTCAAATTCTTGCTTCATGTGTACTTCATTAAAAGCTCTTAATTTAATTTTCACCTGTTTATGCTTTCAACAACTTCGCTTTCACACTGAGACGGCTGCCATGGCATCAAGCACTAAATAAAATCTTCAGCTTAGTAACAAAAAGATCTTTTCTTACTAATACTTTCAATAACTCACCTTGCATGGCAGACCTAGTGTGACTCATTGACATTCCTGGGCCCTTAAATGAGTTGAACTCATCTCTCAGGAGAAGAAGTAGGATTGTCTTTGTCTGGGCACAACAGATAGAATCATTCATCAGGAATCTTTGAAATCTGCTTTCCTGTTCCCAAAGCAACTGATTTGCCTCCCTTTGCTTCAGACTTTATCAGAGCAACTTGGTCAAAACTCTTAGAAACTCAAACAATAATATCTACAATCAGTTCAGACTCAGCTGCAGAATTATTTTTGGCTCATAAGGGAGAAAGAGCTGGATTGCCAGTCCCTTCATCCATGATGACTGCAACTGATTTGGCAGCTCTAACTAGACTTTCAAAACTAACCTCTCTGATAACCCCCTGAAACTAAATTTTTCTAGCAAACAAACTAGCAAATTTTGCCTGCCTCTAAATTAGCAGGATCCAGATTTCTTTGTACAAACCAGTTTGTATGGAAATCTCTTGACCTATTTACATCTCCATTTCTGACTCAGGTTTCTCTTTGGTGGTTGTGATTAAAAAGGAAGTACGGCAATCATGTTGAATTAAAATAAATTAAAGCTGTGCACTTTCCCAATTAGGCCCTTTGTGGGATGACTTTCAACAGGAAGACAGGCCCATCCATCACTCTGAAGTGCAAATACATTTTAAAAGCTTCGTTCTCTCTTATAATTTAAAATTTCATAATTAGTTATCTTGGGTGTGGTTAGAGTTGCAAAACCTTGTCTCCTTACGGGTGCAGAACTGGAGCACTTGAATCTACAACAGAGTCACTGGTTCTAGTTTTGAAGGGCTGGCAAGCCCTGAGTTAAACTCCAAAACAACTATCAGCTTGGGAATAATCACATACATGAATTGAATTTGAATTGTTATCTGTCTGCTGTGTTTAGTTCTGTGCCTCAGCTTCGCTCCCTGTATTGCCTCAAGAGCAACAAATGAATCTAAGTTTTATTCTTCATTTATACAAATACCGTTTTAGGCACAGTAATAGTACGTACATTTTTAGAAGCTTTTTAGAGGCCAAAAAGAGAATTGCCTTCTATTTAAGTTCGCAGGGTATTTGCATTGTCACAGTACATTACATGGATTGGATGCTTAACATATAACTGTACTAATCTTCATGGCAAACATAATAACAAAAGAAAGTTGTTCTGAGATTTTTCTATTTTTATTTTAAAAAATAACAAAAAACCTTTCCAGTGAGGGACCACATGTAAAACTATGGTTTCTCTGCACACAGACCAAGGCTGCTTATTACCTACAGTACACCAGCTATGATGAACAGACCACCATAGTTGTGACAACTGATGTTGCTGCCTCCAGGGTAAAACAAAGGTTTACATATTACACAAGCAATTTAACTGTTTTCTAAACATATTGCCAAGACAGTGGGAGTTGGCAGCCAGCACTATGTTTTAGGTTTTGGATACTTGGATTAGAAGTGACTGCTGATTATAGACCTTTTTATTCGTCTTCTACGAATTACAAGCAACCTAGTAACCCAGCAAAGAATCCTTCACAGCACTTAAACTTGTCTTCATGCTTCCCAAAGATTACATACACAAATCACTCCACAAAAGTGGCGTAACAGACTTGTGCATAGATAACTACATAAGGCAATTGTCTTGTTCTAACTCTTAAAGACTTCCCCAAAGTGAAATGTTTTATAATCCTTTTTGTGCAGTAGTCAGGAAAGAAATAAAAGAGTTTGGGCAAAGATTATCCACAAGAAAGAAACTTTTTTTTTTTTTGGGTTCCAGCTGAAACACAATAAAGAACATAATTAACTTCACAATTCTTTGTGTTTTTCATTTGACTGCAGGGAGGAGATGAAAGAGGACTGTTAAGCCTTGCATTCCATCCCAATTACAAGAAAAATGGAAAGCTGTATGTGTCTTATACCACCAACCAAGAACGGTGGGCTATTGGACCTCATGACCACATCCTTAGGGTCGTAGAGTACACAGTATCCAGGTATCAGTAGAAGTCTAAAATTCACAAACTCTGTATTTCTCAGCAACCTCTGCATTTTAGTGTTTCTGGTTTCTAAAATGAATACGAGGTTTACAATGTATAAACTTAGGCACCTGCAGAAAAACTATTGTGGATTTTATTTCAAACTTTGATTTTGGAATGACAGTAACTACACTGTTTTTTTTCTTTTTAAGACTTTTTTTTCAGTTATTCTGTCATTTTTAAATTATAATTACTTCCTACTTATTGTGTATAGGCAGCAAAATAATTGTTTGTGAATGCTAGAAGATTGAAATTTCTCAGAAATAACTGTTAGGCATTTTTCCATCAAGTTACAACATCCACGTCTCAAAGTATCATGTGAATGAGTCAAGTGTATTTTTAGAAAGAAGAACAATGATAGTGAAATGTGAAAACTGTGTTCATATCTTTAACTTGCAGGAAAAATCCACACCAAGTTGACATGAGGACAGCAAGAGTGTTTTTAGAAGTAGCAGAACTACATCGAAAACATCTAGGAGGACAGCTGCTCTTTGGCCCAGATGGTTTCCTATACATTTTTCTTGGAGATGGCATGATCACTCTAGATGACATGGAGGAGATGGATGGTTTAAGGTACAAAAACTACCAGTGGATAGACTTCTATTATTGTGCTTAAAGGCTTCTGTGGCTCAGCAGAATTGCAGGTGCTCCTGTGGTTTTTAAATATTTTTTAAGTATAAGGATATACTTAAAACCCAGACCAGAGGGCAGTTGTAATACTGGGTTTTAAATTAATGTAAAGCAAGGGGAGACTGAACCAGATTAATGATGAAGAAAGACAGAAAGGAATGAATTTAAACATCACATCTTTTCATGTTTATAAAAAGAGTTTTGGCGCTCTTCTTCTACTTCTTTCCTCCACCACAATCATAAATGTAAGTTAAAACATTTTAGTTTCTCTTTTTTCACATAACAAGAAAGTTCTGAATCCTTACAAAAAAGTATCAACATCTCCATTCAAACAATAAAATTTTTTTCTCACTTGCTTTCTTCATAATTCGTCTTTGGATTGTACTGTGACTAGAAATCACTGAATTCAAGAGTAGGATCCAAAGTGTGAGCAAAAAGCATTATGTAATTACAAAGTGATAACATCCATAGTTACTCTAGATGACACACAGTAAAAAAGAGCTGGTAGCCTTATATTTGAAGCCATAAACAATTTTGACATTTGGAAAGTTGTTCTTATTGATCAAGTTGCTTCCCAGCGACATGGTCAGAGGTGTTTTAGTCTGCACATAACAAGGCAAGGTATTTGCCAAACTGAGTCTTGGATAGGCTCTGCTACTCTTCTTGGGACTTGCATGCACCACGAAATCAATCTCTATGTGTTTAATCAGTAAAGCAGGTTGTTTATTTTGCTGGGTCACTCTAGTATTATATGGATTAAACCTACCAGTGAAATACTTTTAAAAACCCAATTATTTTACCCTCCAACTCTCTCAGTGATTTTACAGGTTCTGTATTGCGCCTCGACGTCAATACTGACCTGTGCAATGTCCCTTATTCCATCCCACGGAGCAACCCACACTTCAACAGCACGAACCAACCTCCTGAGATTTTTGCACATGGACTCCACAATCCAGGCCGGTAAGTAAGTTTCAATTAAACTGAAATTACTCTAGAGCAGACACTGTTTTCAACCAGACTTTTTTTATACAGTCAGGCAGCAATATTTCAATAATAAAAGCACTCGTGAACTTTTTGAATCTTCCACTCCTCCACCTCCACACATATGTCACTGTTAGAAACAAATGTACATTGGCAAAGGGGAAAGAGAAGAGCAAGCACAACTACTACAAGTCAAGACCAAAATGACAGAAACAAAGTACACCATTTTTAGTTTTAATAAATAATAAAATTACTACCTTTGTGAAAGAGAAGAGCTTAAAGCAGAGAGTTGGTAAAGTACAGCTGAGATGAGAATCTTGACTGGGAAAAAAAGGCACGTGGAAAACAAATGAGAACATCTGGTGATATCTAAACAATAGCAAGGAGAACAATGCTTTAACTAAACAACACATAATTCAGCAAATTAGGTGGGTGGTAGTACTGAAGTGACATTTCAAGTCATGGTTTGAAAAAAATCAGAAAGTCAAGTTGTTCAGATAAGGAGTTGATTCTTGGACTTTTTAACAGTCCAAAATTCCTACACCATATAAGTTCATTTAGCTTGGTTAAGGAACTCTTATTTTCAGGTGCTATAGAGCAGTCTACATTTTATCACTAGGGAAAAATAGCTTTATTTCACATCACATAGAAATGGTGTAGGAATGGGAAACTTGTATTATCTCTTGTGTATAAATCTAACACATTTCTCAGGTATTTTGGCTCAGCATAAAATAGGTCCCTCAAATGAGTAGGTACCACAAACAATAATACTTTAAAATGTAATGCTTTGTATTGATAATTAAATGTTATGAACTCACCTTTCTCATGGATTTTCTCTTTTTTTGTTGTTTTACAGTTGTGCTGTGGACCGGCACCCAACAGATGTAAACATCAATTTAACTATACTTTGTTCAGATTCAAATGGAAAGAACAGATCTTCAGCAAGAATCTTACAAATAATAAAGGGTAAAGACTATGGTAAGTTCTATCCAGGGTAAAGCTGCTGGCAACAGTCAGTTTCTATGTCCATGGAATAATAAATAGAAAGCAGAAGAGAATCCATAAAGGACTGCATAGCCATGATAGGAAACTTACAGCATACATAGGATAGATAACTTAGCAGAGATAGAAGTGAAAAGTTTTGTCTTTTCAAGAGAAAATTTCAATGTAGAAGCCGATAAAAGCTACAGGACAAAACCAAATTGCAATGACTCAACTTTGTTCTTGTTGGTGTAGAATATCATGTAAATAAGATTTAACAAATTTGACAGTTGCTGGTCTGTCAAAGATCTCACTGTTGCTGTATATTTTGGCTCATAAAGAGAATATTTTGGAATATCAGGAAATGATGAAAATGTATTCTTAGTCTTTCACAAATAACCTTTTAAGACAGAGAATGGAAACCTGATGTAATGTGCCTCTTATAATGGAAAAAGTGAGATAGACAACAACAGACCACAACCAAACAGGGAAATGACTGAGCTCTGTTTAAATGTTACTAAAAATAAAAAACTTAGAAAAAGGCACTATGCTACTACTTCATAATAAATGACTAGTTTAGATTAGATCACAAAAAGATAAATATACTCAATTAGGGACTTTAATATATTAAAGGGCTTCATGTTCTCACTGAATCAGTATGGTTGTCAGTCACAATTTAAGTCTGATGTTTAACTCTGATGCTCACCAAGATCGCTTGCTAGTTCAGGCAAGCCAGGTGACCCTTCCTGTGAGCTATCACCTGCCTTGACTGCCCATTTAGCAGCTTGTCAGTTCCTGATGGTAACATGTGATAAACGCCAAGGTGTGTAAAAGGCAGCGAGAACTGGCCTGTCTCCTGGAATGTAGCATTTCCCTTTTTAATTCACGTCCCTGGGTTCTCCCACCTGTACTTCCCCTAACAGCAAAGCAGCTGTGCTGGCTGGCACAGCAGTACACAACAGCATAATGCAATTGTACTACTTCAGTTATTGCATGCATTTTCTGTGTCCGTTTCATAAAAGCCAAACCAAAGAATAATATTTGGTTAACCACTGCTCCAATGGAATTTTGACTGCATCCTTATTGCAGAGTGTAAACTAAGCAATATTGTGTCTATCCAGAGCAGCTTGCCAATATTAATACTAGGCTGTGGGTCAATGGCTTGAATAAAAAGAGTTCATCATCCTTTTCTCCCCCATTAAATTTCAGCTCTAACTCATGCAGAACAGTCTGGGAAATGCATTTATCAAAGACTTGCAGATAGCCCTCCAACTAAAAGAAAATTCTTATTAAAAAAATGGTCTGTTGGCTGTGGCTTTTTTTAAAATTATGCAGCTAGCATGTCAAATGGAACCTACTTGTACCCTAAGAAGTATTTGATTGCATGAATAGGAACATGTACACTGAAACTTCCTTGAAGTATTATTTGATAGGACTAAACTCTGTGGTTTTGTGAAATAAAAAAGGGGGAAAAAAGTACAGGAATTGCAACTACTACAGCAGCATAAAATAAATTACCACAAGAAGCTACAGCCAGTAAGAGTAGTATTTTATGGGATGTAACACACATACCATATTTAAAATTGGGATTTGGAAAGTTTCTCAAACCATTTAAAAGCTTTCAAAACAAGTTCTACTGAAAATCACTGGAATTCCTGCTCTTAGATACTGGACTCTACAGTGAACAGGGGTTATCTAATTCCTGAAGTTCAGGAGATCCATTCTGCAGACTCTATTGACATGTAGAAATTAAATCACATTGATTTCAATGGAAGTCCAGCCTAATCTTTATGTAGTTTTATTATCCCAGCTTGTTCACATGGAAGAAAGCAATTATAGCCTCTCCTTTTGAAATCTCTAATGGATTGTTTCACAAACAGACTTTGCTGTAATTTTCTGATTTTTTTAAACGTCTCATTTCTGGCAGCACATCTTGAATTCTGAGGAATCTTTAAAATGGAATTAATCTCTTTTCTTGAAGCAGTAACATTTTCATAAATGTGCATCAACGTGAAAATGCGTATGATCTAATGCTGCGGTAGTTCCTTTTCAGAGAGTGAGCCCTCACTTCTAGAATTCAAGCCATTTAGCAGTGGATCCCTGGTTGGTGGATTTGTGTATCGGGGCTGCCAGTCCGAGAGGCTCTATGGAAGTTACGTGTTTGGAGACCGCAATGGGTAGGTTTTGCACAACTTACTCTTAAACAAAAACGTGTGTAAAGTGTAAGGTGTATTTAGTCACTCAGCTGCCTGTAGAAGGCCACACCAACAGTCCTGTATATTGTGTCTCTTTGCCAGTTTAGCAGCATGGTAACGCAGATTAGATTCTAGATCTGGGAATAAAATAGCACAGCATTCTAATGAATGGTGACATACAGAACATACCTAATCCTTGGAAAAAAGTACAGGAAATCATAAGAAAAGGAACTGCACAGATATATCTATGAAGCTACTTGCAGCAAGTGTTCACTTACTTATCTGAACAATGAAAACTCTCTGTTCAAAATGTAATATAACAATTTGTTTTATATGTTTTTGAATATAGAAATTTTTTAACGCTGCAACAGAGTCCTGCAACCAAACAGTGGCAAGAGAAACCCCTCTGTCTTGGCAACACTGGCTCATGTAGAGGTTTCTTTTCAGGCCCTGTCTTGGGATTTGGAGAAGATGAATTAGGTAAATACTAAAAGAATTGTTCTTAAATTGTAATGCTTATCAGTAATTCCTGCTGAAGTATTCATAATTATAGTAAATGTTTAAAAAGAAGGCTATCTGTCCTTTGCCAAAGCTGTCTACACTGTTCTCAGCTACACCTCAGCAGCCTTGTAGGAAGAACTGAGAAGAGAATGTGTTGCTGGAAGGGGCAAAAGTTCTTACTGTGTCTCACATGCTGTGAACCGTGTCACTCACTATGACACAGTGTATAAAATACTTGCTTTTATTCCCAACATTACAGAATCAAGGGGCAAAGATACTGCATGAGCAGACTGATCCCCCTCTTCTCCCTTCTTCACAAATTTAATTTCTTTAACCAATTCTATGCTATATGAAAGAAAAAACTCCCAGAATATTTTTCACATTTTAGCATCAATTTGGGGAAAATTCTTATATAAATTTTCAAATAGAAAATTAATCTGTTGTATATTTCAGTGTTTCTTCAGAAGTTTTTTTAATTTCATTTGGCAAATACAACTAGATCATAAAAGTCATTTATTTGACATCTTAGGAAAGGAGAACTAATTTATTGCACTGGTTTCCCTCACAGGTGAGATTTACATATTATCAAGCAGTAAAAGTATGACACAGCCTCACAGTGGAAAACTCTACAAGATTGTTGACCCAAAAAGGTGAGCACTGCATTTCTCTTTGGGATCAGTCTTTCCTTCGGTAGGTAAAAACCAGAAAGTAACTGCAGTTCTCTTCATGTGGCTGAATTATGCAATACTGATGTTCAATAAAAAGGAAAATTCTCAATGCAGGGGTCTCGCTAAAATGCTGCAAATTTTCCAGCAGCAGCAGGCAGAATAGATTCACTGTCTCAGAGGAAGTGAATGTCAGAACAACAGAGGGGTAACCAGCACTAAGTTCTGGGAAATTTTACCCTTTGACATTGTGCTGAAAGCTGCCCCCTTTCCCCACTAGATGTATATTCTTAGCATGTTTTCATAGAGGTGTAGGCATACTTAATGTGGAACCATATGGACTGGTAAAAGATGCTCCTGGCAGTTGTGAAACCAAATGATTTGTAAGTACCACAGAAGTCCCACAGCATCAGTGGAAGGCAGATGCTGGAATTCTCCCCAGTGCTGCTCCTTCCTCACCTGCTACTGTGATGGAACAGTGCACAACAGGAGCTGGCTCCAAAGATCAGCACTGTGTGACAAGACCTGTTCTCTGTACTGAAAAGCAACGTGGCAGTGTCAGTTTTACCATAAGTAAGCTCTAAGGGACTCGTTCAGTCTTTCCCAAACATCTCTTCTGTTGTACAGGAGATCCCACCAATGGAGAATAGTAGAGAGGACTCAGCTCTCAGTAGGTGTGAGTTGTCACTGCTTACTGGCATTTAACATCCTTCCATACCCCTTCCATTACCTGTCTCTCCCTGGGCAGGCTTGGAGCACCAAGGAGGGAAATCCTGTGTCCTTGGACTCTGTGCCAGAAATACATGAAATTCTTTAACAGTTCTTAGAGAATTGCTTCCAAAGGGCTTATAAATCCCACTCAAGTGATTTATAAGACACGGAATTAATAGGATTGGTCTAATGATTTAGACTAATTTACCAGTTGTAAAATGAGGATAAATTAAAATTATCAAACCAAAGTTCCTCAAGGCATGATCTTTGCAGAGCAGCTGGAGCTATGAAAATATTAAGGAATCTGGAAGGACTGCAAAAAGCCAGTTCCCAACAGTTCCCAAAGCCCAGGGCCCCAGCAGAGATGAGAGCTGATGACTAGCAGATACTCACTTTAGCTGGGCAAATACCATTTTCTTCATGATGGATCTTGCTGCTCTATCAGACCAACTTCTGACGTGTAAAAGTAGCACATCCATTCTGCTAAAGTATCAGAAATTGACACAAAATGAGACAGACAACAGAAATGAAGTTTGCTGTATAATTACTTTGACCCCACCATACCCTGCAAAAGCAGCTGCCTATTTGTTCAGCATCTACTTCAGCATGTTCCTCCATGAGTATCAGATACAGTTAGACTTCCATTTTTGGCTTTGCTGTTAAGAGAGGAATTTATTTTCTTGTCAAACATAAATTCTAAACATTGTTACTGGGATAACAAGTGAATACAACAAGAAAATCATGACATTGGATGCACACTGTGCTATAAGTTACAGTAGACTTTCAGTGGTAGTGGAGATTTCAGTGTTTTATAATTGTACTGTCCCAAAACTACAGCAAATAATTTGGAAGCAGATGTTACTGCAGGTTAGTGCAGTCTGTCAGTCAAGGTTATTATGTATGTTTTATTTATGCTTTCTGGTATTGAAAACATTTTTTTAGAACAAAACTTGCCATTCTTCCTGGGATTGTTTAGTCTGTTGGTGTATGGTTTTAAGTGAATTTTACACCCTAAATCCACTATTAGTATCTAATTACATGGGGCTGCCTTGTTTGACCTCAGCTTTTTGTTCTTGTTACCTCTTCCAGTAGGGTGGTCTTCAGCTGACATACCTGAAAGGCCAGACCTCCCATTGCTGCACTCACGGTTGGCTGTTTTCATGCATGGAAAAGGGTCAAGACTGTGTTTGGTTACTGGTGAAAGTAACCAGAAAACTATAAAATACTTTTGTAAATTGGCACACAGTTGAAATGAAACAGACTGTGGCAAAGGGATACAGTTTTTGGTAATGCTTCTCAGAAACATGGGGTAATTTTCATTCAAGCAAAGTTTTGAGTTTTGTTGTTTTTCAGTCTCACACCATTGCAGATTTTAAGGGAAAGATAACAAGTGACTTCCACAAAAGAGCATTGCAGCTCTATTTACCATTCCATGCTGTTGATACCACCCCTGTAAACAATTTAAAAATTCCATGGCTTTGGCAAATGTTCATGTAAAGTTTTAGTAACAAAATATTGTTATTTACAAGATAATATTCTTTTCCACGTTAATATTTTGTTGCTTCTCCTCATGGTGTGCACCATACCAATACAGCAAATACACACATAAACCCTACCATGCTAAGCTTTCTAGAACACAAAGTAAAGATGCTACAGGTGGACTATGAGTAGCAGATAAAAATAAAATCATCAAACTATTGATTTGTCATGTCTTAGAAATTCATTACTTATTAAAAATCCCTGTGAGAGGTGGCCCCTGGCAGACCTGTTAATTTGCAAAGAGAACCTTCCACACCTGGGGCAGTGTGAAAAACAAAATTATAATTTCTTGCAGTAGCCCCTTGCTGGAAATCAATAATTCCATGCAAACCCATCCTTCTGCTGCAGGTGGTCATTTGTATGCTGCTGCAAAGTTACAAAATTATTCTTTTATTTTTAAAAATAAACATTACCTGAAGGTGCAGGATTTGATTTCTTTTGATCTTTTTAGAATCATAGAAACAGTTAAGGTTGGAAAAGAGCTCCAAGATGATCGAGTCTAACCTTTGACAGATCACCTTGTCAACTAAACCATAGCACTGAGTGCCACGTCCAGGTGTTTCTTGAACACCTCCAGGGATGGTGACTCCACCACTTCCCTGGACACTCCATTCCAATGCTTAAAAACCCTTTCAGTGAAAAAATTCTTCCTGATGTCCAACCCAAACCTCCCCTGACACAGATTGAGGCCATGTCCTCTTGTCCTGTAGAAAACTACTGCATAATCAAAGTTGTTCTCAAACATAACCATGTATCCTATTTTTCTTGTATCAAATGTAGCTTAAGACAGAAATCTATTACTTGGATATAGAAAAAAATCAAATTAAGTGGGCAGGCTAAAACATTAGGAGATCAGAAGATGAGAGTAATCCAGAGAACTCTTTGCATGAGTCTTCAATACTCAGCAGTGGGAAAGTCCCATCCTAAAACAATCTTCCAAATGTAACAGAAATGAGGTGTTAAACTGAGGTGATATATGAAAAACTGATGAACATGATCAACACGGAGGTTGAACATGATCAACACGGAGGTTCTGAATCCCACAATCATCAAAGCAGTTTGAAATACAGCATTCCAGGTACCACAGTAAAACTTTTGTTCAGTTCTTCCAAATACTTCATGTCAATAACTAGACTCCCACTGAAAGCACCAAGTGAAATAATCCTTCTCTTTGTAAAAAGGTTGTTATAATGATACATTAGTGCCTGAGACCTCATAGACAATGAAGTGATTTAAAAAAGCCCTAAGTATGTGAGGTGCTGCAAAATGTAGATATACTACATATTACCAAAAATCCCATAAAGAGAAGAGCATAACCAATAGCACGTTTAGCTTTGAGGATGGAGGAGATGTGGGAAACATTAAAAATTACAAGCACATAAAACCAACATTGGGCACATTAGTTAAACTGGCAGTTAAGAGAAGAAGTTCCTAAGTTAAAACTGTCCCTGAAAAATATATCCATTGCTTAATAATTACCAAAAATCCTGTTATCACTACTTATATTTTCTACTAGTGAGAAAATATAGGGAGAACAACTTAGGTTCTTCTCAACTAAAAGGTAAGGTCAGTCAGATATCCTGAAGGTCAATGCAAATACTAGCATTTTATAAATTGTTTTTGTGGCCAAAACCCAAAACCTTTTTATTTTCTAGTTTTCTACTTTCTATTTTGTAACTTTTCTGTCATGTTTTCTGTTTCTAAAAATACATACTAGTATCAATCACAAAAGTATTGGTGAATTCAAAAGAAAAAGTAACTAAGTAAACAGGGATGTAGAAAGTGTATAGAGGTCCAAAGATTCCAGTTAGTTGATAACAGAGAAAATAGGAGACAAACCCATTAGAAAAGAAAAAGTAACCATTTTTCTAGCATGATGAGAGGAGAAAATCAACTGTGAAAATGAATATTTAAATAAGTAAGATCTGTTGATAGGTCCATGCAGTCTATAATTTAAACATTATTACTAGGCCAAGAAGTAAGAAAATAAACTTTGGATGGTGGGAGAACAGCCATAAAGTGGCTTTGTAAATCTTCTTTTAGAGTACTTATAATATGATCACTTTAATTTCCAAGGAAATTACAGATAAAAGGAAAGATATTCAGAGAAGAGTTCTCAAAATGACAGACAATGCAAAAGTTTTCCATTTAAAAGATGTTCTGTATCTCTTGTGAAGTTTTAAGTGAGAAGCTTTAAGAGTTTGCCACCATCGATATGGTGATTCCAAAGGGGGTGAGTAATTGTTTTGCCCAGGATGGCTCGCTGAAACCAGCAGGTGATTTTTATGAAAGAGGGCAGAGCCTGAGTTCGTGTCCTTGCACACAGAAGATTTCCTCTTCCTCTCCGTGTAACACCTTATAGATCTGGATTTCAATGTGTTTCGTATCAACAGCCGGAATAGCTGCTTCCCGTTGGATTGAAACTTGAACTTGATTCAAACCATCTCACTCCTCTTTCATGCCCCTCCAGAGTATATAATTCCACTTATCATCCTTTCCATCATCACCTTCCGGGATTTCCGCTGTCGGAGAGCATTTCCAAACAGACTGATTTCAAACACGAAGGGACAGTATCTAGGTCATGCCTCATTTTGACATTGTTCAGGCTTTTTAGAAAACCATTAGTGATTTGATTTTTTAGTATGAGTCAGGAGTGTTTGGTGGTATGACAGAAGAAAAGCATTTATGGAAGTGTAGCCCTGTTTGAGACTTTAATTACTATGGGAATGGAAACACACAGTTTTAGAGTAACCTGCATCAAGATACTCTGTTCTGATGGGTTATAGATAAACTCTGAAGCTCCTACTGGAAACTCTCTGTAGAAGGAACCAGTTTTGTTCGTGAATGCCCTCACCAACCCAGGTGGGCCATCTGATTTCTTTCTGTTCAGAAAGTTACTATCCCTTAAGTCATTTGAGGCAATGGAAAGCCAGAATTAATGTCTAATTATGTTTAGTTTAGCCGGAGCATGCAAAATTCTTATCTCATTTACCTACCCACATGCAGTTACTATTCCCACAAGAGACACTAAAGAGAAATTAGAGCTTTTTGCGAATACCAGTCTAGAGAGTTTCACTTTACAGAAGTACTTCACAAAAACTCCTTTGTAACCACGATGGAAAAACCTAAGGATTTTTTTCAATCACATCACAGCTCACTGACTGTAAAAGTTTTTGTTTTGGTTTCGTATTTTTTTCCCCTTTTCTTAAAGTCTTTCTAGTGTTGACTATTAAGGAGTTCTCACTTTTTATCGCTTTATAAGGAAAAAAACCAGCTCAGTTTATCTTTTGCTTATTTTCTGGAGCCTGCAGGAAGCCTCTGCCATCCTAAAGAAAGTCACACATAATAGAGCAGCTTTAGCCCAGTAAGCCAGTCTTTCCCAATTCATCAGTCAAAGTGTTATGCAAGTGGCCCCCTAAATTGATAAATTCCCACAGTGCCTGTTGACCCAGCTGCCAAGTGCTCATGCAGCAGGTGTTGTTTTCATGACCACCCTGACAGTAATACAAACTGTTTAGCAGTTGCATTGACCTCTTAGCTATTAACATTGATACAGGCTTCACTAGGGACTAGTTTTCAAACATGACAGAATTTCTTAAGACTAGAGGTCATGAACAAGTATACCATATAAGAATAAATTTGATATGCTGCTGAGTTTAAATCTTAAAAGCCGTGAGTTTTTTCCACATTATTCCCATGTAGTAAATCTGGAGACAAGTAACGAGCTTTTGGCATCTCTCCCAGGACTAAAGGTATACTTTTTAATTTTAGAAGCTGTACCTGAAGAGATGCTGTATTTATTCTATGACAAGTAGTAAATTTAGGCTATGACAAGGAGTGAAGCAAAATTATTTTTTCTTGACATTTTCCCTTATAAAGGAAAAAACCTCAACAACTAATGCACAAATGTTGGTGATATACTTAACCAATACCTAATATCTTATGTGCAGGTAATTGAAGCATAACATTCCATATATTTTGTATCAGGATTTCTACAGCAGTGTCTCTTTATTGAATCTGAACATCCAGGAATTTTGTCTGGCTTTTTTTTTCCTCGCTTTAGTGGGGAAGTAGAGATTTTTGATATTGTGTCAAAAGCCTGGTGGAGGAATTGTTTTCTGTTCAGTACCATTGTTTTAATGCTGAGTTTGGCCCTCCATTTGCATTGATTTATGCACATCTGAGTTGCAGATAGCACATACAGCAACTAAATCACCCTATGTGTTTAGTGGAGCTGTGAAGAGACGCACTAAAGAAAGCATGAAGTCCTGAGCTATGCCAGGATGAGTTTTAATCTATTAAAGCATGTTGGACTTTTATATGCCTCTAAACTAACAGCAGAGGCTGCTTTCTTCTACTAGCTATGGTAAGGCAGCAAAAATTATTTTACACATTGCACAGTCAAGAATTCCCAGCTCATTGCACACGTCAGCGAAGGGATCCAGCGAGGCCCCAGCGCCCAGTACAACTTTTCCTCCATGTTCCATACATTTAGAGTTGTTATACAGTTTCATGAAAGCCTGTTTTAACAAGCAAGATATACTGTACTGTACTGTATATATGAACAGCTCTTTAAGATAACTAGAATTGTACAGACCATATAAATAGTCATTATCAGCTACATTTTTGGCTGACTTTCTGCGGACCAAATAGTGCTTACTGTAAGAGTAATCAAGCTGTACCCTTTAGAGTTTTATAGATTGAGGGATACAAGGAAAAAAATTCTCTCCAGCCCAGAGTGTGGCTCCATCTATTCCCCTCCATTTTCCACGTCAGGAGACACAGAGAAGCACTGGTTATATAAACAAAATCATGGTCCTGTCTAATGCGGGAGAGATGGAGTCCCAGCAGTCAGTTTCAGGACTTACGTTATCTTTGTGAGATTCACTTCAACTTGCGCTGAGCCTGAACATTTCCACCCCTTTCAAGCCCTAAGAATGCAAAGTGTGAGCACTGTGGGGCAGAGGCTTTCTCTCGATATGTGTTGGTCCCAGAGCAGCACTTGAATCCTGAGAAAGAAGTGTGGCTTTTCCCAGAGCACAGCTAAGGAAAACCAGCGATTCTCACACACGAAGATTCCACTGCAGCTGCATTTGTATTCCTCTTCTCCTAAGGCACCCTGCCAACCAGAATTTTTTCCATCTTTGTTTCTACTCCACCCCACCATTAATAAATATTATCCAAGGCTGATGAGTGCAAGTTATTGATTGATGGTAGAATAAAAGGCAAGGTTATATTCACAAGTACCAAGAGCGGTAGAAAACTTTAAATCACAGAAGTGACCAGCTATGCTCAGCTGGATAAAAAAGTGTGACTTCTGCCTTCCTAATTGCATACAAAAAGAACCATATATTCTAGCACTATCATAGATAAATAATTCATATATATTAATAAAATAAATCATTATCTTCCCAGATAAAATACCTCTGTGACTTACGAGGTCATTCTTTGCTAAAGATGTGCCACTAGAGCTCTTTTCCAAGAGATGCTCCAGGAGCCTGAGGCTATGCTTCCTGCTAAACACTGTACTGTACTTGTGTTTGAGCAAGAAAAAGAGAAGCCTCCTATTTAAAGTAACTCAAAATAAATGGGCTTTAAACAGTGACACATAAAGAATGTAGCCGCCTATGCAGCTGGCTATACAGAAATAATTTCAAATGTAGATTTTTTTTTTCCAGACGTAGGAATTAGAAGACAGATCTTTTTACTTTAAATCCGAACAAGTCTCCACTGAAAATTATATTATTTTCTAGAACCATTTCCAAAATAGCATTGCATGTGAATATTGCATATCATTTTTTAAGTGTAGAAACTTTCTAACCAGATCAGATGTAATACACTCATTACCACAGAACTGGAATTCCTTACAGGTCAAAAAAATAATGCATTATATTTAAAAGACAGCTGTGGAAATATGTAAACAGTAAAACTGAAAGGGTTTCAAATATGCTGCACCAAAGGTGTCAAAACATGTTTCAAAGCCCTTAAATAATACAGGACCTTCAGTCTGATTCTCAGAAATGCTTTGGAAATCAGGACTTGGTGCTACGCTAAAGAAGCATCTACACATTATTTCTGTCCTTGACATCTTTGGGGAACCAGTTCTCATGCATGGATGTTTAAATAATCACAGTAGTAATTAAGACTGAGCAGAAGGACTTTGAGAGAAAGCACTATGCTGAAACAAACCAGTGGGCCTGCACTGTATTACTCTGTTTCAAAGACAAATGCAAGAAACCCTGTAATGGACCATTAACAAGATGCTTGCCAAAACGGGAGGGGGAAATATAAGCCCAGTCAGCTAGTGAGGGACTTAGGTATGAATGCTTATTTTTTTAAAAATTATTTTTACCCTATCTAATATTACTTTGAACGGCCCCATTGTGCACAGAAATATCTAGTTAAATAGAATGTGGGCTTCAGATATCTTTTGATATCTTAGAAGACACGAGTTCACCCAGCTAATTTTATTTTCTTTAGCTTAATTTTTTTCCCTCGGTGTTTCTTCTGATGTTAAAATTGGAGATAAACAAGAATGCCCAGTTTTTCTCCTCTTTTTCGACTGTCACAATTTTCTGCACCTCCATCATACCCATTCTTTCTCAGGCTCCAAAAACTATCCTTTCCTCCATGCAGGAGTATCACTCTAGGAATTTAATATTTGACAGGGTAATCAGTGCACAGACTGCTGTTCCAGCTATTTGCATGTAACTGGGGTGTAATACTGATGTCAGTATATTGAACAATGTTATTTTCTATTCCATTCTATCTCATACAATTTTGTTTTGGTTGGTTTGGATTCTAGCTGGACACTTAGCCAAGGTTTCTCTAAGCTCCCCACAGAACTATTAGAGTCTTTTTCCTGTTCATTTCAAGCTTAGTATGTATGGCAGTAGTTCAGATGATTCCCTTGAAAATTAGTAATTTTGTATTTGTCACTAATTAATTTTCCATGATGCTCCTATTCAATTACTTGATTAGATCACCTGGGAGATCCTGACATTCTTTTCCAAACTTGTACCCATGCAACCAAACCTACAGCAGAGACAAAACACAGTACCTCTACTGGGAACCCGTAGCTTTTGGATGATCCTGTCACCCCAACCAAAACATCCACTATCAGAAATATTTTAAGTCAGCTGAACTAGAATTTCCTTCACACATACCTTCCACAGAATCACCTGATGGTGAATAGCTGAGTTTGGAAGGCACCTCTGGAGGGCACCTGGTGCAACAGGGGCTCAAGCAGGGACTCCTACAGCCAATTTCCCAGGACTATGTCTAGACAGCTTCCATGTATCTTCAGTGATGGAGACTCCACAACTCTCTAGACAACCTCTGCTAGTGCTTGGTCACTCTCAGAGTGAGAAACTCTTTCCTGATGTTCAGATGCTTAAATAAGCATCCAGAATGCACAATCCAAATACCATTCCATGAAAATATGGAAATAAAAAGCCAGCGGTGTAAAACTGAATTTGTAGACAGAGGTAATACTTCTGCCAAATTATTACACGTCATAATGTGTGACATAAAACCTGTTCAGGTTACTCTTCCCCCTTTCTTAGGGGAAATCTAGATCAGCTAGAAATGCAAAAAGACACCATCAGATGCTGCCTGCGATAAGCTGGCAGCTTTATAAACCTTCAGCAAGCTGGTTTTGGCAGGTTCATGCTTCAAGAATTCTCAAGGACTATTGCTTAATCTTGTAGAAGATCTCTGAAGGCAGTTATATGAAATAATAGCAAACTGCACTGTATTTTTCTGTACTGTAACATATCACATCTATGCTTACTGTTTTTTCTGAGGAAAAAAGAAATCTCATTATTTCTCCCACTGATAATACTATAGCAGAGAATCAGGCCTTTAATAAAAAAATCAAAATTTTTCTCCTTGATCCCGACTTTTAACTCTTTGCTTGGTTTGTATGGTTTTGTTCAGGCCTTTAGTCCCTGAAGAATGCAAAAGAACAGCTCAGCCTGCACAGATACTGACGTCTGAATGCTCAAGGCATTGTCGGAATGGGCACTGCACTCCCACAGGAAAATGCTGCTGTAATCAAGGCTGGGAAGGAGAGTTCTGCAGAACTGGTTTGTATATAGATTCATAGCAACAAGTGAAAAAAGCAGTGACATGTCATAATTAGCTTTTAATTATCTGCTCAGAGAAATTTTCAGGTATATGTTGACCAATATATTGGCCTTCAGTTCTAAGACAACCTTCAAAAATACTGATTTCATGAGTTGTAGGAGAACAATAAGTCTTTAGATGAGTACAACTCTAAAACATCTAATGCATTGTGAGCCAGTGCAGAATGCAATTGATAGCATAAATATGATAACAGGATTCTTTTTTTTTTCACCAAGATTTTAAAATGAAAGGAGATGCAGTCAATATATATCCTGTGTTTGGACATTCACCTTCCACTTGCAGTATTATCACTGTCAGTGTCAAATAGACTTGTCAGGAAAGATGGTAAATGAGAACTGCAGGTCTCCATTTCGTATTTTGCACTTCACTAACTTAATGCAGATTTTTTAGTTTTGGTACATTCTTGCTTTTGATCCTACAGAATGAAATGGCTTCATTTTGCTAAAGAGAATTCTATGTACAAGTTTTCAGAAAGCAGCTAATAATCAATGTTATTGTGATCCATTATTACAGTGATTTCATCAAGACCTATCTTGTTGCTTTAGATTTTAAAAGTCACTTGGAAAAGTGACTGTGATTGGACTAAGATGATAGGTGTGCCAGCAAAGGGGTGAGGTGAATGAGCCTGGAGTCCCACAGCTGTGCCATCACTGTCTCAGAGGCTATGGTTCTGTCTGACCTGTGTAATTTTGGCCAGTGCAGATACTCCAGAGCCAGCCTGGAACACCAGGAGATGTTATTACAAAGATGTCATGCCTCAGCATCAGCAGAGTCCTCTGACTGGATGTATTTGGTTGGCAAGTTTGACCAGATGCCCACACAAAGAGATAACGTTAACATAATGGCAGTAGAACTCAAAGGAATAGGAGGGACTAAGAGAAAACAAGGATCCCATGGATAATTCAAGTTGGAAGGGCACTCAAGAGGGCCCTGGTGGAGCAGGACCAGCTATGAAGTCCTGGAGCGTAAAATTTCAGCAACCTCCAGGTTTTTAGTGATTAGCAGGAGTGACTTTGGAATGAAATGAATTAATCACTAATAATGTATCTTACTGGCAAAGATATATGAGCTGGCCATCTACTACCCAGCAATGAAGGCAGGTTAGAGAAATGGATGAGGTAATCTGGCCAAATAGCCCAACTTCAATTGTCCTCACTTGTCAGTCAGAGCCCTCCTACATTTAGAGAATGAGGCCCATTCTACAGCCTTTGTCTAAGTGGAACTTCAAGTAAAAAATGCCTCCAACATGAACATAAATAGGTCTTGAATAACCTGCTCTGTTTAAAAGATCACAGCTTTATGATAGATAATTCGATGGACACAATGAGCAAGAAAGCCACAGAAAATATGTAGACAAAGGATCTTCCTTCCCTGTATCCCACACAACAATTAATAGTGATGTTCTAAGTTGAACCTCAAGCTACTATTATAGTTTAAATAAGAACATTTACCTTACAAGGTATGAGTTCCTTTTTCGTGTAATTAAGAAACTCATGGATAAAATCAAGAAACCTGTATTTCTATAGTGTATTATAAATATCCATAAATCCATATTAAAGTTCATTGCAATAGACAGAATTAAACAGCGTAATACCTGCAGAAAAAAAAAGATATGTTATATACATTATATATATATATATATATCACAGTGCTGTGATTACCCCAGAAGAAAATACTTCCACAACTAAAGTTATTGATTATTAGTTTTGCTAACACTGGCTACAATTTAAAAATAGGAGCTGTATTTGAAAAACTGAAGCAAGCTGATAACCTAGAACTCTACAGATAAATCAGGCATCTGCTAAAGAGAGAGAAAACTCTGAAACTTATATAACTGATAAAAATGGTTGAAAAAATACTCTGTCTCTCTTTTCTCTAAAAGCAATTCAATTTTGGTCCCAACATTAAGTGATTCAAGAGCTAAAGGAGTGCATCTCCAGCCAGGTGTAGTCTGCTTTGCTAAGACACGTGTAGTGCAGAATTCTGAGTATACAAAGGAGTTTGCCTGAGATCCTAAGTGAAATCTGAGTATGGAAATTCAACATTTTTGTAAAACCTGTTATTTGAGTTTATCAGTCTTTCCCGGGTGACATCCTCTCAGACATACAAAATTACTTCCTCCCCCTAATATTCTAAAACTTTAAAAAATATGCTTTCAACACTCCTAATATTCCATCCTTTCTACGTTGTTTTTAATTTATATGCTTTATCATGACGAGGTTAGAAAAGCTCTAACTGAATGTGTACTGTATCATTTTTGGTTTGTGACGTTCCAAACACGTTGGAAAATGACTGTTTTTTCACCCACAGCAAAATGTGACCCGGCCTGTCGACATGGAGGTGTCTGTGTAAGGCCCAATAAATGCTTATGTAAAAAAGGCTATCTCGGCCCCCAGTGTGAACAAGTGGATAGAAACATCCGAAGAGTGACAAGGGCAGGTATTCTCGATCAGATCCTAGACATGACATCCTATCTGCTGGATCTAACCAGCTACATTGTATAGTTTCTGGGACTATTTGGAAACTCCACTTTCAACGGGCATTTGTTTTGAATCCTGTCATTTTTGAAAGACTGTTATCCTGCAACAAACACCGGTGATTTGATTTACTTTATTAATTTAAGTGTAATATCCACAAATGTGCAGAAAAATCCCTCGTATGTGTGTAAATATTGCTGCACGTCTCCACAGGCGTCCCCATATCCAATATGTGCACACATACACACGCAGCCGCTATCACAAATACGGTTTTGCAGAGAGTGGAATCTTTTTTAATATTTATTTCTTCATGAGAAATAGTTTACGAAGCAATTCCACTGTAAAACACATTTTCGTCAAAGGACTTTCCTGATGTCTTAATGGCTTCTTTGACATCCCAGAAATCTCGTTCCTGTACCTATCTGATTATAGCAGTGAGAAAGCAGTTTCCAAACATCGCTGTATAAACTGCTGGACTTAATAAAATCCAGTTGTAATAGTTTCTAAGGTAAACTGAACTCCATCATGAGACAATATTTCAGAACTGCTTAATGCATTCCTATCTAGGCAATTCATTGTAAGACTGTAACCTTCACTTTCATCAATGTAACTCTATTACAGAATGTTATTTCTTTATCTAGCATAGATGCAAAAATCTGGTTATCGCAGCTTAATATCAAGATTGTTTCAAGTGTTTAATAATTAAATTATATTCGCATATTTCAAAACCAGTCATCCTAGAAGGTCTGCTTTTTATCATATATTTTATTTAACGATGGGCACTGGGTTCATGTTACATATTTATATTATTTTATTTTATTTTTATAATATAGACATCACCTAGATGAGACAGCTTTACCATGTCCTGTAAAATACTAAAGTTACATTTTCACCAATTTAATTGGAAAGATGGGGAAAGAGAGAGCAAACACACATACACTTTAATGTGTTGTGGATCTAATCTAGAAATGTACCCTTGTGTCATCTTGTGTTCATTTATGTTGGATGAGAAAAAAAGCAAACTCCCACCAACCACAATAAAATTCCAGCATGTGTTAAAAGTGTCCATAAAGTGATTTTCACTGTAGCAGGACAGTGTAAGAGGTTATACACGGGCAGACTCTGCCGATGCCACACTGAACGGAGCGTCCCGGTGTGAGAGCGCACACGAGCACATGCTGCCTGTGTTTGGTGTCACTTGTACAAAACCTGCAGCAGTTCTTGCCAAATGCAGTTCTAAACGTTCCTTGGAGAGCTAACAGAAAACTGAGTCTTTGTAAATGCATCAATAAATGGGGTGTACATGCTGTAGTCAGGTTTTCTAAGATATTAATTAATTAGATGTATCTGCAAAACTGGTGCCCTCTTATCTCCAGCTCTACTGGCAGCTTCTTTGTTCATGACTTACCAACTATCAGGTTTCCTTTGCACTACCTGCAAACTACCTAGTGCAGCTTTTACAAAATCTTGCCTTAGAAAAGAAAGCAGAGCAGCCTCAATGTGCACATCCTATGGTCCTTAGAAGCAGCTGCTCATGCATCAACAATTGACAACACTTTAGCCAAACAGATCTAAAAGACTTTCACCATGTTACTCTCCAGTAGTAAAACCATCTCTTCAGGGCAGCAACAAGCAACAAATTTTCCCTTATAGAAATTTAGTGAGTATTAAATCTGAAATTACAGCATAACCTATACTTGCATTTCTGTGTCCCACACATTCCAGCTCTGAGGAACAGACAATTACATTTGCCTTCCATATATGTTTGCCTGGGTTTCGAGTGACCTCATGCCAAATGGAAATTTGTTGAGAAATCTTGGTTAAGTGCTCAGAGAACAATGGTCTGCATTAAAAAGTGCATGCATAATTTTGCACAATGTAGATTCAACTGACAGTCCATTGAAAGACATCTTGGGATTAAATGAGCATGAAGACCAAATTGCCCTCTCACCCCAGAAAAGGGTGGTCCCTTATAGTCACACGAACACTTCATTGGCTAAGCAGTGTGACCAATCTTAAAATGAACCCTGTGGTAGCATCTGTAGGTTAATAGCAGCTCTTTGTCTCCGCTGCTTTCTGCCTTTAGTCTTTTCCCTGAATTCCATCACAAAAAGTTTTACAATTAAAAAATGTCCTGACAACCATTTTTGTAAATTGACCTTAGCATCTAATCTTTCCTTATTCAACGTGGGTGACAAAAATGTGAACTTCTCGTGAATGAGCCAGCTGTCTAAATCTGTCACATAGCACGGTTTTATTACACTCTTCATAATCAGCAAAGCAAAAAAGTCACTGAAGTACTTTAGCAACGTTTAAATATCTGACAGAGATAACATCTTTAACACTTTATTCAATGAAATTTATTTAAAAATAAACCCAACTTTAACTCCAGTGTGACACGTTATTTTCAAAAACCAGCTGGGGAGATGTGATAGTTCTTTTCTCACTGCTTAGTTCCTTAAAAAATACCACAGATGGCACCTAAATTGAAGATTCACAATAATATATATGCCATAGTCATGCAGAGAACAGAAAACAATGATCTTAGAGTTCTGATCTTAATAATAAAGACAATTTAGTTTAATAGTGAAATCCGAAAATAAAACTCCAGTAAGAGCTAAGAATTAAATCCAGGCCTCATTCAAATCAACAGCAAAAACTCACATCAACTGTGCTGCACCCAGAAAATCACCTTCAAAATATAAGCAAAATTCTTCAGTTTGTTTTAGTTTAAAAAAATTTCTGCTCTGAGTCATTCCATAAAAACTTCAAAACTAAGAAATAATCTAAGTGAAGGTTAGAGGGAGAGGAGAGATAGTTTGTGAAACTGTTTTGATTCATTTTTAAATCATCTTTTATATTGTGTGAAAGCAGGCATCTGCATTAAGCCCACATGTAGGAAGTCCCAGTGGAAAAGAAGTATTCTCATAAAAAAAAAAAAAAAAAAGGACACAAAAAATCCTAGCTGCTTATTTATCAAAAGAAATTATACTATTAAAAAGAGTGAGCAAACCCCAGGCCTAGCCACCCAAGATGCTGATATAAAAAGGGCAACTGCAGTAATTGCCCTGAGAATTGGCATACAAAAAAAAAAAAAAAGGGTCTGTAGAAAGCCTGTTGCCAGTTAGGTCATTCTGCAGCCATTCTCACACAACCTCCGAGAGTGTCCCAGAATAAAACTGAGCTTATAAATGAAACTAGATAAATGAGGCAATTAGATAAGGGCCTCCAGAAGGGATTTTATGTATGTGTTCAAGTTGTCCCTGTCTCCGTGTCTCTCTCTCCTAATCTTTTATTCCATTCATTTCTTCCTTTATTCAGAGATACTGCCTCTCTGTTCCCAACACATTGTACATTTCAAGCATTCTTTCAGCCTTTCTGCTGCTAAAGGAGAACAAACGTACCTGTTGCAAGAAACATGACTCTCCCCGATGCCTGCTAATTTTAAACCCCTGCTTTATTATTTTGGGACAGAAAATTCATCTCTCTCTTTTTGTATGCCACTGGTCAGAAAGAAGGCATATTTACTGGAATATAAGCAGAAACATCTTTACTCCATAGATAAGCAGGGAGACAAAAAGATGTTATGCAAAATCAGCTCCAAATCGTTTCACTCCATTTCAGAAAAACAGTAAACTCATTTTTCTACTGTGCCCAATAAGAAATACTAACTCAAAGCCTCCCCCTCTGGGAATAAATTTCTTCTGTTAATAGTCAGGGACACAGATCCAAACTCTTTTTACCTTTAAATCCTCACACATTATTCTATTTCATGCCAACGAAGTGTAAGTTAGGTATAAATAAGAGTATAAATTCTGTAGCTGACATGACACCTCTATTTACCTCCTTTCATTCACTTGTCCACATTTGGTTTTGCAGCTCCTTCCTTTCTAGACCCACAGCAAACATCAACTGCTGGTTGCTGCAGGTGCTTATTATTTTTGAAACTGCCTGACAGATGTGTGCATCAAAAAAGCTTCCCAGCTGGCTGAGGCCTTGACCTTTTGGTAATTCCACAGAATTTTGTTATTTTATAGTGACTTCCAGCACTGTGTCTTAGTTGGGCATTTGCAGTTCAGGAGTACCAGCCTCACACAGCTCAGGCACAGACAGACTGAAGCTGGAGGAAGGCAGAAATCACTTCAGTCGCTGTGCTTATCAGAAAGTTACCCATTGCAATCCAGGGATCAGATGCCTTAGCTGAAAAGCAGAATTACATTCCTGGCATGATGAAATGTAGCTTTTCAGCACACATCTTCTCTAATTTGAGTTGAGAAACAAGGACCTTTTCCTGTAAAATTATGCAAAATGGAGATGCTGAAAATATGAACAAGTAATTTCACAGGTGCAAAGCCACACTACAGTGAAAATGAGTGTTCATACATGTAATTCTAATTGCATCCATGAAATAGGCATTTATAAGATTAGTTCTAAATGGAAAAAACAAGTCCAAGGACAGCCTGTTCTGCTAATTTTTCCTTAATTATGTAAATTCTTTAAAAGACATTCATGCATTTTAATTTACTAACCTTTAGAGTATCTGTGTATCAGTTTAATTAGAAATTATACCATTTTGATCTTCTGTCCAACTTAAAAGCTGTCCTTTGTCTTGGAAAAAAAACAGAAGGAAGCTAAGTGGTAAATAAAAACTAATTATTTCCATTTTGCAATATTAAAAATTCACTAATATTTTGTCAATTAAAAAAAAAAAGTTACATTCTCATTAAAAATGCAGACAACCCTTTAAAGTTATTCCAAATCAAATTTGCAGAAAATTTGTACCAAATAATCTGGATTCTGGCTACAAAAAACTGACAAATAAATATTTCCATGAGTAGTTTCAGGACAAAATGTTTTAGAAACATTGAAAAAAATTTAAGACTGTTTTGCTGAAAAGTTTGTTCTTTTCAACAACAGAGTAATTCAGTGAAATACAGCACGTACATCTTGGGATATAGGTGTGAAACAGCAGCAGCCACCTGAAAGCTTAGTGCAGGATTACTTTAATCTTTGAGGGCCTGACTCCAAGTCCATTGATGTCAACTGATAATCTCCTATTGACTTCATTAGTTATAGGATTAAGTCCTTAAAAGATATCCACTTAGCTGGCAGAAGATCTTAGCTTCAGACATCAGTGCACACATGACCTCTCTGTGTCTGCATCCGCAGTCATTAGACCAAAGTTCTGAGGAATCAGACTGCAGATCCAGCCCTGCAGAAAGCCCTACAGAGCATATCCAATCCTCCTGGGTTTTCTTATAGGTATTGCCAGCATTTACACAAAATCTGCCTGACTTCTTGCTACTTCTTTAAAAATGTCCAGCAATCAGCTGATGTGAAAGCTGAGTGACCCACCTGCTTCCCTGAGCTCTCAGTACTGAAAAGGTATCATTTAGAGATCATTCCATGCTACAGACATTCACAAACATTTAGTATTCTGGGTTATATGCAAATAATGTGTGTCTTTACCTATTGTTTACTGCACACAGACAGGCTTCCATGAACAAAATTGTCAGATATTGTTGCACAGACAGCAAGCTGCATTACTGGAGAAGAGTTTTATTTCTACTGACAAAAACCAACTTTCCATGTGTTACATGTTACCAAGAGGTGTATCATATCTTAAAGTTCCTTTTGTGGTCTATAAGATATTCCTATTTATTTTTGTTTTGCAATGAAATTAAAAAGTAAAAAATATTTTAAATGAAAAACTGCTTAAATTCCCAGGAAATTTCAGAAAGGGGGCATCAGCTAAAGCATGTGAATATATACAATGGCTGTGCTCATGGTATTCTTGGAAAGAAGGCAGAGAGAGTTGGCTGGTTTGGAGACGGGTTTTTTTACGTAGGATACATTTTACAGTAGGACAAAAGGGTGTTTTGCATCACAAGGCAGGAACAAACAACCCCATTTTCTGAATGTTCCTAGGAGGAGCTGCTAGAAAGAAAATGTTCTAGGCAGTCAAAATGGGTGTGCTGAATGAACTTAATTCATATCAAGATATGCTGAGACCAGAAACTATCTGGTATTAAGTCACCAGATGTAGCTTGGAGTGGTCTCCATTAGTACCAGAAGCAGTAACCCTACCTTGTGAATTTTCCAGAAATACTATTAGCTGTCCCCCAGAAAATATATTGCAGAATTAAAACTTCAATTCCCCTTTGAGAACAATTAGATTGTAATGGGAGCCAAGCAGAAAAGGAAATAGCAAACTTCTGTCACTTGAGAACGCTACTGTTGTGACATTCCCCTGTTCAATAAGTTTTATTTCATAGCAGCTGTGAGGTACTGTATGTACATTTGAAATGTGGGAAAATAGCTTAGAAAATATCACTCAAACTAGGCTTAAGCATCTTCTATAAACTGAATTATACTACCAAGCATATACAGGCACCAATCTAGCTGGGAGCACACAAGTAATTTTAAGCATATGAGCCACACTGAAGTCATGTGCTTAACATTATTAATATAATTAAGTGCTTTCTTGGTTCGAGACCTTACAAGTCTTTGCAAGTCTACCTACACAGACTTCATATGCTATATGTGCATTTCTTTTTAGGGAGACAGCAGGACTGAAGTTCACAGCAAGAGAATTCAGTTGCTGTCTGTCACAAATTCTATATAACCTGAAATAATTGCATCTTTGTGCCTCCACTCTCCATCCGAAAATTAGTGAAATCAATTCTTGTAAAGCGCTTTGAGCTCTTCGAATGAAAAGTGCTATAAAAACTACAAATTATTATTATATTATTGAACACCATGTATGTATACACACTATTATGTAATATATAATATATGTATAATGCATATAAATTCTAACAAATGTATTTGTGTAATATCTGAGAAATGGAACAGTTGTATCTGGAAGTGATAAATACATAGAGTTGGATTTATTGTTAATCTGTGGATTTAATGATTTTTTTAGACAAAAGGATGTTTAAGTGTATAATTGCTTTTCTTAATTTAATATATTTATGTAAATGCATGCCTGAAGTTCTGATTAGATAGTTATTCTGTGTCCCTTAAGCTAATAAAATATATTAAACTTTATCTTACTATATAAGGTACACCTGCTGCTTTAAATTTTTTTTGTTTTAATATTTTTTATGACTAAATGCATAATTTAAAGTTCATGAAATTTTAATTTTAATTGGCTCTTTGATCTTTGCAGTAAAAGCAAAATGCCAGCATTTTATATATTCTTTGAAATGTACACTAGCTTTATTTATATAAATTCTAAGATGCTTTCATAAAATGTGACTGAACACTGCTATTATTTTTGGAATGGGAAGTTTGGAATGGGGTTTCCTGGACAGAAAATTAAGACATCCATATTGAAAAGATACCTGTTGCATTTCAAGCAGTATGTGAGTGGACATGCAGCTGGACCAAGGTGATTTCATGCACAGGCTTTGGAAGTACAGATATCTTGGAGAATTAGTTCAGCAACAATGGGAGAAGCATTGGGGTCATTTATTTGTTTTGTTTATTTCCTGTCTTCAGAGAAGCACATCATCGAATCAACATATGTTAAATTCAGAGGTACCATTTTCAGTGGTTTAAATGAGGGCCATAAAAATGGATGCAGTGTGGAATCCTCATCCTAAGTAACAGGTTCTGTTCAATTGAACTCAACACCTGAGCACACACATGGGAGCAGGGCCAGCTCCATAGATCAACCCACTGTGTTTTATGAAACAAAAGAACAATTAATCACAACACTGAAATGCAAACTACACTTGCATCTGGGACAGCAAAAACCAGTTGGGACAGGGAGCACTAAAGAGCCAAAGGCTTCTTCACACACTGAGTTTACTTTGGTGGTTTGAAATGCTGTTGAATTGGTCTTACACATATAAGTTACTTAAAGCCTTTAGCCTGTCCTGTGTTTATTTCTTAAACTAAAGAATGAAGCATTACCAACTCTGTGATATTGATGCTATCTCTACATTTCAGATCGAAGCCAAAAGAATCTTGAAATTTTCATGAAATTGTTTTTCCATTTTTCAGCTAGCTATAGCATTAGTGATATGGGCTGGTGGCCAGCCAGAGAGCTAGGATCCAAGGAAAATTTGAACTTCACCCAAATTTGAGGATATTTGGAAACTGTATTTTACTTCACTTTTTCAATGAATAAATATAGCAGTTGTAGCAATGTTCTTTTAAACACATTTTCTTGAAAATTTTCTTCATTTGAAGAAGCGCTCAGAACAAGAAAACAGACAAAAGATGGCAAATAAATAATAAAGAAATCCATGAGGATTGTTTTGATTTTTTAGTGGGACCTATATATTCATGAAGAGAGTAAAAATAATTCTGTGAGTTTTGTACCAAATTACAATAAATACAGTGCAGCGTGTAGTTCTGGTGACATCATGAGTCACTGAGTTTGTTCCTGTAATTTATTAAGACATTATGAAAACCCACTGACATATTTATAAGCCTTGGAATTAACAGCTACCTTTCATTCCTTTTATAACACATAAGACATGAATTTTACTTAGAGAATTATATACACTCAGCTGGGTACAGCAGGACTGTAATTCTACCTAGAGCTTCTGATGGTATCCTAAACCTGAAGGGCCAAATTCTGAATCTGCTTTTGGATTTACCAAAGGAGGTATCCTTGGTCTCTTGAACAAGGCTTGTGTGGTTTGCCAAAAGCCATCAGAACTTTCAAAAGGAATCCAAAGCCTAAATGCACAACTCCGGAGCATTTCATGTTAGTAATACAGTCACTACTAATATATTTGATTATATTTGATCACTATTCCCAAAACACCTACTTTGAACAATCTTCTGTCCTTTTATTGCCTTCTCTTTATTTCCACATAAATCTCTGTTCCTTAAGTCCTTGGTTCTTTATTTGTTTTCTTATAGATACGCTGCTTCTCCATCCTTGCACTAAATTCCCTGCATGTTTACAAGTGTTTCATGAGACTGATTATGGCACAAGTGCTTTTTTTCTATTTTGCTTTAATGAAAACACTAAGTAATGGATCAGCCCCTGGTTTAACTGTAAATTAAAAATGCACCACAAGTAAGTAGAGTAGAATCTTTAGGATGCCAAAGAATCATTTCATATGTGGTTGGATTTATTTACTTTGGGGGAAGGGTTGGTTTGAGTCATATTTGATGACATGTCTACGGATGACATACGTCTCTGGCAGAACTGGGCAAAGTGGGACACAGCTTTGGTTTGGAAAACCTCACTCAACAGTGGCTTCCTTGTTTGCTTGGTTTGGGGTGGTTTCTGGGGTTTTTTTAAGGTTTTTTTTGTTTGTTTCTTTTTTTGTCTTTCAGAGCTAGGACTACTCCTGGCTTTTGCGTGAATTCCAAAATTTTCGGCTAAAACAGTTGAATGAATGGCTCTTACACTGGTTCAACATTCAATATTCAGCATTTCAGATATTGTCAATGTTTCAGTCATCTCCAACTGTTGCTCATCTTCCATTAGCACAAATTCCCTGATATCAGTGTTGTCGGGAGGTGAAGCAGGCGAAGCAGTGGCTTTTCCTTTTCACTCATTTTAAATCACTTCAAATACACTTCACTCAGAAGTGTCTGTCACATTGCCCCACAATGAAACTGGTGTCATTATTCTAGTACAGTTTGCTCCACTCGTACACACTGGAGCAACTTCTACATGTTTCACCTTTCACTGTGCACATTTGATTACTCAGACTGAGGGAGGGAATGCAGGAGTTGCATGGCCGTCCTTCATTAGAACAAGAGGTATGTTCTCCTCTCAGTATTAGAAAATTGGAATTCTGTGATATATATGCAAGCTATTTCCACTTCAGGGAAAGGGAACATACACGTGAATCAAATGGCTGCCTTTGGCTCAGGAGATTTATAAAGAAGAGATCCAAACTCCACAAACTCTCCTGCAGTGGAATTCGTGCTTTCCTGGTTGGATGAATAGAACAGGTGCAGATGCAGCTTTCAGGCCTCTAAACTACACCAGCCCAAATAAATTACAGCTACGGAGCATGTTTAGCAATTTCAAGCAAACATTAGAAATGCAATGCCCATGGTGCAGATAAAGTGCTCATGAAAAAGGTGGACATAACATCTGTACTGGCACAGAACGCCTGCTCTAAAGTAATAGCTGCAAAATGCCTCCTATAAAGCATAAGACTGTTAGTACAGCTGCAGCTTTTAATAGCTATTGAATTTCTTGATCAGGGAGGCAGGTCCAGAGCAAGGGAAATGGACAAGTGAAACTATAAACTGCTATTTTACACCTATGAATGTAATATCAAATAAATGTGGCCGAGCCCACTTTTATTTTTTTAAGAAATTCATCCCCAGAGAGCCTTGTGCTAGATCTTAGCTAGCAAGCCATCAGAAGGCACTTATGTCAGCCTAACCCTGAGCTTTCCAAGATGTATAGCTGTGCAGCCTACACACACACATATATATAGACATATATATACCTCTTGCTTATTATATCTGTAACAGAAACCTGCAGCCACACACACATGCTGATACCTCATGCATCATTTCTGCACTTACTCAAAGCTATTGGGTTCCAGATTGATGCAAATAAGCAGTGAAAAGGTAAACAATAGGCAGTTTTTAAGATGGTTCTGCAAGAAAAAAATTATAGTGAAGTGACTGAGTTGCACAGACTTCAGTATGGGCAACAGGATGCAACCAGTAAACTCATTACCATGCTAGCTTATTAAAATTATTCCAAAGAATACAGCTGTCTGGCATTTTCTTGGGTTTCTTATTTAAATACCTTAGTATTAAAATGAATTCATGTCTAGGAGGCCCCTGTAAATTACTAGAATCATTTTTACTTTGCATTTATAATTACAGCTTTTTGTTTCTGCTGGAACTTCTATGGAATTTTAAGATTTTCAGTATGCAGATAAACTGCATATTAATATTTTCTAAGCTTACTGTCTTGCAAATTCTTCACGTCTTCTATTAGCCTGGAAATGAAATCCCTCCCATAATACTCAGGCAGCAGAGGCTGCTGAGACTCCAGATTCACCTGAAATTACCCCAGATGGAACACTGAATATCCACAGAATATTTTGAGTTGGACCCCCAAGGATCATCGAGTCCAACTCTTCAGGAAAAGGCCCATATGGAGATTGAACCTGATGCCTGAAGCCTTGGTGTTGATGTCACTCAAACACAGATTAGACAGGATTGTTTTGGTTTGTTCTGTTGTGTTTAGGATCATTTTTTCCTCCAAGAAGACAGCCGTTTTCAAACTACAGGCTGTTGATGTCTACCCAAAGTGTGTCCCAGGCCTGTAAACCCTTCTGAGTCCCAAAGAGCAATTCCATCTACCCAATTTCCAGTACTACTTAAATATCCTGGCACCTGAACTATGTTTCTTTTAATATGGCTAATTTTTTTTTCTGGCTGGCATATATGCTCAGAAGTACCCGAACAATACAGAGATAGATAATTATCTCCTCCTAAAAGCGATGCAGGATAAGACATACAACTGCCAAAGCTTGCTTGAGACCTTGGAGAATCCTGAAAAGTTAGTCATAGCCAGCACCTCAATTAACTTCATGGGTGGTGGTGCCAGTTTAATGATAAGAACACCACTACAATTCACAAAGAGGTGGATCTAACTTCTGGTTACTTCCCAAGAAATTGTTTTGACTGCAGTCTTTCTGGTCGAACCCAAGGTACAGTGAAGCCAGAAGTGATAAAAAGCAGTGGATCAAAAGAAGAGAGGGAAGGGCACAGTCAGAATCTTCTGGCCTAGAAAGCTTATTTGAAAGTGTAAATTAGCCCACTAAATTAGTCCTGCTAAACAATTTAGATATACACACTCGAGGAAGCAGTACCGAGCGCCCCAGTGCCCCCTTCTAGGTGAGTCAAACTCCCTTTTCTGCCTCTGTGCTCTGCTTTTCCAAGTGGTCTGTTTGCAACAGGCAGCACTGACAACACTGCCTCTTCCACACTTCCTCACTTACCCCTCACTGGGGCAGAGCATCTCTGAAACCTCCAAGAAGTTTTTTAAAAGAATTTAGGGACAAAACCCAAAGTGTTTGTTTATAGGGAATAATCAGGGATTTTTAAAAATTATTACTATTTCACAAATTATAAAAGCCCCAGTTCATACCACAGGCAGAGCATCTCCTCCACCCTGGTGAGGCCCCACCTGCAGTGCTGCATCCAGCTCTGGGGAACCCAGCACAGGAAAGACACAGACCTGTTGGAGCGGGTCCAGAGGAGGGACATAAACATGATTAGAGGGGTGGAGCACCCCTCCTATGAGGAAAGGCTGAGAGAGCTGGGGTTGCTCAGACTGGGAAAGAAAAGGCTCTGGGGAGACCCTACTGGAGCCTTTGAGTATTTTTTAAGGGGACCTGTAAGAGATGGGAACAAACTGTTGAGCAGGGCAAGGGGCATTGGTTTCAAACTGAAGGAGGGTCAGTTTAGATGAGATATAAGATGAAGTTTTTTTACAAAGAGGGTGGTGAAACACTGTCACAAGTTGCCTGGAGAAGTTGTGAATGCCCTATCCCTGGAAATATTCGAGGCTGGACAGGGCTCTCAGCAGCCTGGTGCAGTTGAAGACATCCCTGATTGTTGCAGGGTGGTTGGACTGGACAGCCTTTAAAAGTGTCTCCCAGCCACAGACTATTCTGTGACTCTGTGATTTACAGAGCAGAGAAGACTAAACAGAAAAAGCACAAACCCATCACACAAACTCCTAAGAAAACAGTGCCAACATAAAATTTATCACCTGAGAGCTACAAATTTTTGGTTTTGAAAACCCACCTGCCAGAAGAAAGCCACAGAGTAGATCCAGATCTGTTGATGTCCACAGGAGCTCTGCCTGTGCTTTCAGTGGTGCCAGCACACCAACCCACCAAGAGATTAAAATCTGATGAAGCTGAACAGAGACTTTAGAAAGGCAAGTTCAGACAGCAATGGTCTTCAGTGGAGCGTGTGGCTATCACTGTGAGTTTTGAGCTTCAGTCCCCTGACAAATGAATACCCCTACAAAAAGCTCACAACAAAAGATTTGCCAGATTATGGCAATGAGACATTAAAACCCCACAGGATTAGATGAATCTTTCCATGTATCATTTGAACAGGTAACAGAAAGTGCTGAAGAGTTTTCTATATTATGAAAGGAAACATAAGTGAAGACAAGTCCTTGCCAAAGTTTTGAGTGACCACAGAGTTGAAGAGAGGTCTGGGAGACAGCTTTGAGTCAGCTGGAGTATGGGCAGTAATCCAGTGGTGGCATCAGGAAGCCTAGGGCAGCAAAGAGACATCCCAGGTAAGGCTGTGAAGCTCTGCATGACTGTTTTAAACTGGGACCTGCATGCTGAAGTGCTTACAGACCCCTCATTCAGAAATGTGCTCTGGCTGCTGCAGTCACTGTTAACTGCAGCACAGGCACAGCAGAAGGCTCATCTTTAGCATCATTACTCATTTAAGTAGAACCTTCCACAGATCAGAAAATGATCCCTCAAATTAAAAGGGACAAATTAATAATTCATATTAACCTTTTCATAAAGAGCAAAAAGAAGCAAATGGGATTCCATCCTCTGCCTGTTTTGAAAGCTGCCTGCTCAGAAAGAGCTTTCTTTCAATTACCTGTAATGGGATTATTAGCACATTTTCCTCAGTGAATTTCTCCATAGAAAAAGGTAATGCTGACAAAATTTCCACAACTATCAGAGACAAGCAATTTTAAACAAATTAATATTCTCTGCATTGCAAATATTTAGATGACCATAATCAGAGTAATGATCAGCACTCCTATAAAATGACAGTATAGGATGATGTTTGAAGTAAATAAACTGGATTTTGCCCATGTAAAATATTTTCACTGATTTCAATTAAATGAAAAAGTCTCCTGCATCTTCTGCCTATATTTCCTACTATTACAAAACAAATGCTACATTGCATTTCAACCACACAGACAGGTTAGCTATTATTACTTACCTCCTGCTTTTTATGTGGTCACAAAAACATAAGGTTTGGCCTTCTTCCCGTTGATTCTTGGTGACCAAATATTTCAAGTATTATTTTGGCTACAGCTCAGTTTTGCACACACAGCATGTAAGCTGTTTAGCACAAAAGAGAAAAGGGATCTGCAGGCCCAAATCCTGCCACCAAGTGAAAAGAAATGAAGTTAAACCCAAAAAACCAACAATGTGCTGTATCAGATGTGCACACTTCTGTACACAAGTGTATTTAACTCTTACAATTTTGCATGCATAAAAATTATACTGATTTGTAAGCTAGACAATTCATAAGCATCAGCTATATATGTACAAAATACACATTCATTAAAATATATTAAAGTGATGCCTCAGAAATGTAGATGGTTCAACATATTAAGTCTAAGAATACATCTGGAGGGGGTAGTCCCATCTATCAAAAACTAAATGGGTGTGAAAACATCTGGGAATTGCTATTCAAACTGAAAAATTACAAGACACATTGCAGAAGATGCTACCTGCAACGTCCCATTCTCAACATCGACCGGCTGTTACTTCACAGATAAGAAATGAAAGAACATGGACCTATTTTCACATCCTAAAAAAAGATTAAGGCCCAAACTAATTTTTTCAGCTTGCTTCTGTCAAGGAATGACTACAAGAATTTCCAAGCAACGTGCAGGGGAATATTTCAATAACAGGAATGGAATAAAACTCTAAGAAAAGGAATTAGAACCTGATTTTTAAAATCCTTTGCATAGAAAAATGATGTCTGAACAACCTTGAAAATCTGGCTTTTATTTCCTGCAAAGTGCCCTACTTGCCAGCTTTACAAGTGTAAGCCATTGGAATGAACACAGAGCATCTGCTTATGGATTTTAAAATTTCACATATGTAATATTTTCAGAATCATATCTTGACAATAAAAAGATTCTTTTCATTCCTGACTTCCTATGATATGACATGACAATCTCTCCAATGTTCAGGATGCAAGACAGAACTTTAAGAGTTATTCAGAACAAATGTGTTTACATTTTTTTAGGCATATCAGTCACTTGCAGTAGTTTTTTCTTTCTCTCTCGATTAGTACATATCCTAATGCCTCAGCAGCCCAAACATGAATGTGAATAGATAAGCTAAAACCTGAGAATTTCAAGAGCAGTGAAGTGAATGCTTTCACCTCTCTCCCTTTTAAAAGTGTCAAATGCTTCCTGACACGCTTGGGTCCATGGAAATGGAACATATTTTCTCATTACATTAATTAATGAGTCTGCTTGGGTGGTATAATTCAGTATAAATTTCCTTTAGTGTTCTGTCATACCTAAAAAGGATCTTATTTTTGTGATGTCTTTAAATTTTTATGACTTCTACTCTGTTTAGTCTGTGTGTAATCCTTCTTTTGAAACCTAATGTCCTAGAAAATCTGCAGGTTTCTCTCAAAACTGGCACACTCTGTAGTTTACAGTCATTTCTTTTTCTTGCCTTCTTAGAACTCCCTGCGAGTCCTTAAGGTGTAGTTCACAGCTCAGGGAATTTATGATTACACCTTCAATGCGAACCCAAGCACTGCGATATATTAAACCTGACAAGACGCTGTTCATTAATCTCTGAAATACGGCCAGGTGTGATGTAATGAAGAGAGGCTTCCAGCTCAGAGAAGCCTAACACAGCTCCCAGCTCAGCTTGATGGTGGCTTCCTTTACCTCATCTGGGAGAAGGACTGCCTGGGTGGGGACTCTTGCTGGAAGCGTAATTCCAGAAAAATGTGGTTTGGGGAAAATGAGACAGGGTAATCCCTGGCCGTGCCAGTGCTTCTCAAACAGCTCAGCTTCTGCTTTCCTTTCATTTCCAGGTTAGAACACTAACTTGGTCATGCTGTCATGAACCACAACTTCCCAAGGAAACGGTTTGATGGGCTGGAGGTACATTTTACATATGAAAAAAAATAAGCATTTTCAATGTTGGAGTCTCAGCTGGTGGAGAAAGCAACATCAGGCTCAGAACACAGCAGCAAGTGCTACAATTTACACACACGTTATAACTTGATCAAAACAAGGCTTTAATTTGGTTGTGATAATTTATTCTTTTTTTTTTTAATGAATAATTATATCTTTTCAACACAAAACGGGCACAATCAGATCAGACCAAATAAAAGGAAAACTCACCATTTCCACATCATTACTTCAAATCGCAACAGAAATTGATAAATGTTCTTACCCAATTTTACTTCATTAACAGCACACGTGGAATATATATTCAGTAAAAGTAAGACTTTGAAACTCACCCCTGTCATGGCAACAGAAGAGACTTTGTGAATGAAACTCATTTTCCTGAGTTGAAAAACAAACAGATATTTTTTAAATATAGAAAATAAATGAAAATAAGTTTTTATACACTCCATGATTTAGCATTTTGCATCCATGAAACATTGAAGTCCACATCCTAAAAGAAGTTAGGCCACTAAGTAGATTTGCTCTCTGCAAATCATAACCAAGTTCATTATTGCAACAGTGCAAATCTGGTTGATTTTCACAGATCACTTCATTTGAATAAATTTCTCAAGCTACAAAAGATAAATTTTGAGTACAAAGATAGTTCCTACTATATCTACCCTGGAAACAAAAGACAGATCTTCTCAGAAATGTAAGAGTTTGGGCAACCTTTGTACTAGCTTTTGAAACTTCTAGGAAGGAATGCAGAGCAAGACTAGCCCTGCATTTTCTTCTGACCATGGAAAAGTTATCAGGAGAAGGCTCCTCTTTTTAACTTGTCCTTCTCTTTTTTTGGTAATTGTTGTTATTACTACTGTATTAAATTCTCTCCTGTTTATTTCATAAGCGATTCTGCCTAGCTCTTCCTGAGCTCCTCATCCATGGACAAAGTGAAAAAGACAGGATAGAATAGTAAAAAAAGATCATGGAACTAGAAACAGACAGATGGGATAGCTTGGATTTCTGTCTTAACGTGCATGTCCTCAGTCACTGAATACTATCTTCAGAAGAGAAATTACATCAGTAAATAGATAGGAATACACTGGAATTAGTCTGCAGAAGAATATTATACCTAAAATCTTAAATGTCTAATGGATTTACTGTATTTATGCTCAGGACATTCAACTATTTTTTGCAAATATTCTGGCAATTTACTTGCAGAAGTGATTAGGCAGACACTGATGGACATTCCCAGAAAGTGAATTGTGTATTTAACAAGAAACCAGATTTTTAGAATTGTATTCATCCATTAGATTAGAGATTTCTCTTTTGGCTAGGTTATCCATCAAGCTAAATTCAAATATGACATCAAATAAATACTGCACTGATTACTTGGTGGTTTATCACAGAACCCATTTGGGTTGGAAGGCACCTTAAGGACCATCTACTTCTCACCTCCCTGCCATGGGCAGGGACACCTTTCTCTAGACCAGGTTGCTCAGAGCCCCATCTGACCTGGCCTTGAACACTCCAGGAGTGGGGCATGCACAGCTTCTCTGGGCAACCTGTTCCAGTGCCTCACCACCCTCACAGCAAATAATTTCTTCCCATTACCTAATCTAAACCTGCCTTCTTTCAGTTTGATACCATTACCCCTTGTTCCACCACTCCATGTCTTGTGAAAAGTCCCTCTCCAGCTCTTTTGTTATCCCCTTTAGGTGTTGGAAGCTGCCCTCAGGTCTCTCCAGAGCCTTCTCTTCTCCAGGCTGAATAGCTCCAGCTCTTACCATTAATTTAACTATATATCTCTTATTTAACTACATTAATTGAATTAAACATATAAAAATATTAAATGACTCACTCCAACCACTTGAGAATATCTTAAATCTTCAGAATTACTTTGAACTCACTCACAAAGAGGAGAAAAGGTGATGTACATCAAATTAAATATCCCACGAGAAGAATTAATTTAGCAACGGTCAAGATATGTTGCAACTTCCTCAGTTAAAATTGCATTCCTGCCCCGAGTTAACATTACATCCTTTCTGGATCAATTCCTGCCTTGCAAGATAATTTGACACAAGAGTTCTTGCTTTTGCTAGAGGTGTGCCACCAACGCTTTATCCTGATCTCTCAGCCTTTCACCAGACTGTTCCCTACTGCAGAAAAGGCATTTGGGAAAGAAAGAAATGTTTCTTGTTAGATAAATATTTAAGAAAGCAACAATTGTGAAACAAAAGTATTCCAAAACTGACACAATACTCACCACATTTGGACCTCTTTTTTTCCAGCAATAGCCAGATTTATCACATTTCAAGACTAGGAATGAAATTTAAATTCTCTTGATGCCTAGCCAACAATCTTCACTAAACTACTGAACCCTGTAGGCCTCTTTCTATACTAATGCTACATTCCTTAAAAAATTCATTAGACCCAAGTATGATGATACATCTCTGGTCAATCATTTCAAGTAAAAGTGGACCCAAACCCATTAGTGAATTAGTTACTTAATCCCAGGCTGTGTGAAAAATTGGATCCATCATGACAAAAACTGGTATAACAAATCAAGAATACATACTCATACTTCAGGAAAACATTAAGCTGAAAATTCTGTCCACAAGAATGAAAATTACAGAAACTGGCTGCAGCCTTAGTTGCAATAATCAGAAATCAGCTATGGTTTCAAGCTGAAAGAGAGAGCAAGTTTAGATTAGATATTAGGAAAACATTCTTTACTGTGAGGGTGGTGAGACACTGGATCAGATTCCCCAGATGAGCTGTGGATGCCCCATCCCTGCAAGTTTTCAAGGCCAGGTTGGATGGGGCTTTGAGCAACCTGGTCCAGTGGAAGGTGTCCTTGCCCATGGCAGTGAAGTTGGAACTGGATGATCTTTAAGGTCCCTTCGAATCCAAGCCATTCTATGATTGATTCTATGATTCCATTCCATTCCATTCTATTCCAAACGATACTGCAGGAATTTGAAAGCTTAGATTCCTTTTAATGTTTTGAAAACATGAAGATTTATATGCTTTTTGATATACTTATCAGATCAGTCACATAAGAAATAATGCAAGAGCTATTCTGAGCCAGGTTTTCCTCTCAAAAGTTCACTGATATATGGAGAATGAAGTCTACAACTTGTGTTTTGAATTTCCAGTCTTTATGCTTCCAACGTAGAGAAATAATGTTCTGAGGATTGTGTATATAACATCAACTATCTTAAAATAAATAATTAGGCAGTAACTCAGAATACAACAGATATTGTAACAATTTAGGCTAGTAGTCAGGAAAGGGATTCACCCTTGATGGTCTTGGAGACTGTCAGAAATACCCTTTATCATTTAAAAATGNTTCTGTCCACAAGAATGAAAATTACAGAAACTGGCTGCAGCCTTAGTTGCAATAATCAGAAATCAGCTATGGTTTCAAGCTGAAAGAGAGAGCAAGTTTAGATTAGATATTAGGAAAACATTCTTTACTGTGAGGGTGGTGAGACACTGGATCAGATTCCCCAGATGAGCTGTGGATGCCCCATCCCTGCAAGTTTTCAAGGCCAGGTTGGATGGGGCTTTGAGCAACCTGGTCCAGTGGAAGGTGTCCTTGCCCATGGCAGTGAAGTTGGAACTGGATGATCTTTAAGGTCCCTTCGAATCCAAGCCATTCTATGATTGATTCTATGACTCCATTCCATTCCATTCTATTCCAAACGATACTGCAGGAATTTGAAAGCTTAGATTCCTTTTAATGTTTTGAAAACATGAAGATTTATATGCTTTTTGATATACTTATCAGATCAGTCACATAAGAAATAATGCAAGAGCTATTCTGAGCCAGGTTTTCCTCTCAAAAGTTCACTGATATATGGAGAATGAAGTCTACAACTTGTGTTTTGAATTTCCAGTCTTTATGCTTCCGACGTAGAGAAATAATGTTCTGAGGATTGTGTATATAACATCAACTATCTTAAAATAAATAATTAGGCAGTAACTCAGAATACAACAGATATTGTAACAATTTAGGCTAGTAGTCAGGAAAGGGATTCACCCTTGATGGTCTTGGAGACTGTCAGAAATACCCTTTATCATTTAAAAATGCAACTGTTGTTCCAGATTCCAGAAGAAAAAGACAAAACCTCTGTGAATTCCACATCTCTTGCAAGAGCAAATGACAAGAGTTCTCAAAATCTTTCCAGTGCTACAGTGCTTTCAGTGTCATTGGCCAACAAACCTAAATCTCAGCTACAGAAGGAAATTAAGATTTAACTAATTACCTTTCAATAGCTACTAGAACTATTGTACAGATGCTTTATTCACATAAATTAATAGCAAGTCAACACTGCCTCCTGCACATTAAATCTGCTGGTAATACCAGAAATAAACTATGTTCCGTAAGAGTACTGACATTGAAATTATTCTGATTCTCTTCTTCTTCTTGTTGGCACTTGGCTAAAAGTTCTGGGCCAAATTTTATGTTCTAAAATTAAATATTGACACTCAAAACATAAACATTTATGTCACCTTCTACTCAGAGTTTCAGATAACTTTGAAAGGGCCAACTAATTCTCTAAATATATAATGAATATTAGTTACATCTTACAGAAAAGGAAGCAAAAATAAAGCTGGCACAAAGAATCTGAACCTGATTTTTCATGCTGACTGGTCTAAGCTCTGGAAACACGCCATTTCTGCAACTGGAAAACTATTAATATAGATTGCGAATAACAACCACTAAGTTTGAAAAATATACACTAAAATGGTGCTCAGCAGATGTGGAAAAAACATGATTGGCATTATCCAATGACTACTTCCTTCTCTGCATTATCTCAATCGTTAATGTACCCTCAGTTGTGTATGAACATCCACCACTCACAGACATATTTTGTGGCACAGCCCCCTTTACCTGGAAACAAGCCCTGTTCTTTGCAGAAGCCTGTCCCACTCTACTCTGCAGATTCCCCAAAGCACAAGTGCATGACTTACAGGAAAAAGTTTGAGATATTTATTCACTTGTGCTGGCACACCTCACCACACTTCTTGGTAAGTTTAATACAAAACCCCAGGTGAAGCAGAAGGCTTTTCTAAACATCTGTGGCAGTCTGTCATACCTATGCCCACAAACTATTTGCCCGCTGAGGTATCCAAAAGCTGTCACGGTCTTTAAAAAGTCAGCCTCTACTGAAACAGAATCCTTCTCTAAACAGAGTGGGAGGTTAACTGATTTCATTCTATCTGCTTTTATTCTTTGATTTTATCTTTTAATATTAATATCCTTGAGACCACCCATCAGCTAACCTGCTTAACAAAACTTACTGCCCAGTTATCTGATCAACAACTGCAGTGAGGCAGAACTCCCTAAAAAGACACAGAAGGTAATTATTTAATTACATTCTTATATCATGGATCATTCCATTTGATTTTTTTTAACATAAATATTCAAAACAATATCGTGGAATATAGATTGATATTTAAGATGGTGGGACACTTTAGCACTGAGATTTGATTCAACAAGATACTTAAAGCCAAGTAGTTCTACCCAGATTAGTTTGCAAATAGTAATCCTAAAATTTCTTACCTTTAGAACGTTGTAAAAAAATATTCATCCTCTTTAAAATTTGAAAACTTAACTTGATGTGACATAAAAAATAATTCTCATGCAATATACGAGATTTACTGAATTACCTAAAGTTAAAGGAGAATGAGAGGACTATTTGTGGTGGACTTGGTAGTGTTAATGCTTGAACTTGATGATCTTAAGGGTCTTTTCCAACCTAAATGGTTCTATGATTCTATTTTTAAAAACTCTGAGGGGAAAACAAACCAAGAACCATTGTTGTATCTCTTTATCCTGTAATGCATATGCCACTTGTTTCAAACAGATTCCAAATGAAGGAAAGCTAAAATGGAGCATTGCTAAAGTTCTACGAAGCCTCAGAAGATTGTAAAGCAAAGAAGGTTTGCATTACAGATATTAAAATAGCTGACTTTTCCATTTGGATAGGATACTACAGTGTAAAGCACAGGAACACACTCTGAATGCATGGCTGCTCTGGAAATGCACCTCCGCTGCAGGGAAGGAAATATGGCATTAATAACGTTCACTCCGAGAGCAGAATTTACGACTTGTAAAAGCACACAACATGTGCTATATATTGATTAAAGAAAAAAAGGCCCGTCCAGTTTCATTGATGTGTTGTCAACACCATGTCACCAAGTCTCTGAAAACATGCCACCTAGTGGAGCCTATGCCCACGTCCTGCGATCCAGAAACAGCCAGATCCTCTCTGGTGCCTTCTGCTACCTTGCGTGGGAGAACTGCTCTGCATTCTCCATTCCTCTCACTGCAAACCACCCACCCTCCTCTGCCCTCCCTGCAAAACTTGCTCTGCTTATAGTTTAACCAAAAGATTTCTAGAATATCTGCTACTCATTACTAAAAACACCTAAATGATCTCTGCACCACTAACAAAATTAGTTGACCACAGAAAAATGTGCAAACAGGAAAAATCAAATGCAGCACTTTCTCGCTGTCTGCCTAAGAGTGGAATCTTCATGACACATTATTCCAGTGCAAGAGACATTATTCCACTATAAGATATTCCTGATTCTTTTCCCCTAACCAGAAGTACAGAATTGAGACAGTGAGGAAAGAGCCATTCATTGCTAAACAGGAAGACAGACACACGCATAACTCACATGCCTGAGGAAACAGCTGGGAAAATTTATCTGTAGAGTGAAGAAAGCAGATGAGACCAAATAACATCTGATTTCAGCTATCCAGAAGAGAGTAACTTCTGAGTCTAAATTCTACCTTAATATGCAATTTTCCACAGGATGACTTTATTTTCCAAAGACCCCCAGCACTTCTGATGGCAATACGAGCTAATTGTTCTTATAAATTTATAGTACAAACCCAATCACCTTCACCTTTCACCAAAAACTAACTGATTCTTTTTTCTTGAATTTGAATACCAAAATATATAATCTTATCTTACAATCTTTTAATCTTATGTTATAATTAAAAAGTAGACTTTTTTTTTTTTTTTTATGAAGCATAATTGTATTAGTTATAGGAATAGTCCAGGACAGGCACTATGGCACTATGGGAGGAAACAAAAATTACATTACTTCAAAAATATGAGTTGTATACGATATTCAGCTAAAAGTATGAAGTTCTCAGTGCTGAATCTCTCTTAGAAGAATAATACAAGACATGTTCATAGATCCTAAAACACTCTGAAAGTTTTCTGTGCCTTTACCTCTTTTCTAATTGCAGGAAAACTCGGGGTACTAAAATAACAAATAACTGACAGTAAGGTGTAGTTTCAGTGTACACTTTTCTATTGCAGGAAGTTTTCTGAGTTTAAGGATCTTTACTTCATGCAGTGGAAGGTACAGTAGGCAATAAACATATCAAATTTAAATAGAAGTAGAAAAAATGCCCAGAGAAATATGAAATACAGTTACATATTGAGATTCTCTGACAGCTGCACCAATGTGCATTTCTAACAAGACAAGACCCATCTAGACCTTAGAAGAATCACTTATAGACCTTTTTCCCCTCTCTTCTTCAAAATTAGTTGTAAGTAAATTTAACAGTGAAGAAGCAAAGGAACATAAGCCACTCCCCAGAAAGCACTGCCTGGAACCACTGGGACTCTAGACCAACACATTACTATTACAAATTATGTCTTCTTGGAAGATATGTAAGAACAGACATTGTTTTACCAGCTGGAGATTTATGGCAGTGCACAGGTTTCTAACACAGATCCTGTCAGTGCTCTGTTAAACTCTCCTTGTTTGTGCTTTGAGAAGGAGCAGTCTGTCCAGAGCAAACAGACAAGGTTTGGTGATAACAGGAGAATGCAGGCATTTCAGAAAACATCCATGTGTTAGGATCACAGGGATGGATATTTAGCATCTCCGTAGGAAAATGAACATCAGCTAGATCTTTATCATGTTGCCCTCGATCCTATGGTAGAGCCCAAATGCTCCACTTGAGTTGCAGCTGCTTTATTTGAACAAAAAAAAACCAACCAACCAACAGATAAATTCTTGCCATGTATCCAGTCTAAAAGACTCAATTGGACAAAAAGCTACAGAATGCTTTCACACTCTGAAATAAAAAGAAAACCTCTGGAAAAGGAGGTTGGTTTTCTTAGGTGAAACACAAAGACACACCTCCTCACCCCAAGATACAGCATGTTCTGGGGGACAAAAATAGGTTGTATATGTCATTTCTTGTAAAAAATAAATTCAGGTGGTTATTTTTTTCCCCTCCTGTCCCCAAAGCCTATATGCTTCTGCTGCCAGGACCCTAGCTTGTAGATTGGAAAGGTAAAGTGCTTTCACCTTAGGCAGGTGCCTAAGGTGAAAGATTAATAAATTATTAAAATTAGATTAATAAATTATTCTATAATATCATGACAGCTGCAAAATTACCTAACTAGACTCATGAAGATTAATTTCCTTTGCTTCCAGATTGTCAAACGGCGATTTCCTCTTCTTGTAAGAATATTTGGTGTTCTGGTATAAGTATAACCAGAGCCACAGTATTTCAGAATTTTGTGCAACTCAATTTTCTCTCATGAGAAATTACAGATTCCTCAAGTTTGTGTCAGCTGGAAAAAAAAAATCTAATCTAAAATGAAGAGCCAATGTTAACGAGAAAGAATAAGCAAATTAGTCATCACACCTCTAATGGTTTCCTCATATACATGTTCCCTGAGTTGTCCAGCACTGTCAATGCCCACAGCCAGCCTGTGCTGTGAGACACACACAGTTCCACTGCAGTGAGCCCGGACCAGAGCATCCATCAGGAATTAACGAGGGATGAGAAAAGCAACTGGTAACAGTTAAAGCAAGTGTTCATAGGCTGCTTTGAATGGGTTGCTCTGCATTCTTTTGCAATGAACAGGGAAAGCTGTGATTGGCTCCATATGACTGGCAAAGGTGATGACAGCATGACTTATGAGCAACCTGCCACAAAACGTATTTATCTTGCGATATATGAGGTGTACATGAGGAAAGATGCTCCTCTAGAGGCACATCACACAGTAGTTAAACACAGAATTTAGTGAGGTGATTATAAAATCACCTCAATACTCATGTAAGCAAAGAACTTTTGCAGCCACAAGGCAATCACAGGTATCAGAACTGTGAAGAAAGTAGTGGATTTTACTCAATTCCTGCTTTTGGGAACAAATCTCTATTAAATAATCTGAGACCTTGCAACCAGCAGAGCATGCCAAACAAATTCCATAGGCATCATACTTAGAGAAAGTGATAGAACTTTCCAAGTCAAAAGGAACAATCATGTTTGCATCCTGCTGTGTGACACATTACCACAAAGGTCTCCTCTTGGCTCCTTCTGTTCTTTTCCAATCTATTGTAGTCTGAATTCTCTCTTACTCATTACAATTTTGATTGTTTCCTCTTTCAAGTTAAGTTTCCAGATGTTGCTTACCCAATTTTTCCCTGCCACACGGCATCCTTTGCCTGAACTTCTCCACCATTCCCTTCTGTGTTTCCCCCTGCTATTCAACTCACAATCTAAGTCAAGATTCAGAAACCTGTTGTAAATTACATTAATTGGCAGTTCTTTCCTGCAGCTGTGTGCATTTCTTAAGACCACAGACTTACAGGGCTTGGACAGGGGGGTCTTTTTTACCTTCTTTGGACAAATTTTATACTGAACCAAATTGCACCTGGTTCCAACACCATCTGAACAGTCGTGCTGGTACCTTTCAGGGGTCCTGGCAGGGACAGGTTTATAATTATTTTGTTCAGTATTCAAATGGGTGAGAGTTGTACTGGAAACTTACAAGGAAAACTGGATTATGCAGAACATGCTTGAATACTTCATGCTATCATAGGTAGCTCATCAATTTTTTCCTACGTGCTAAATGCAAAAATACATTAATGAATAAAGAGCTTTAAAAAATGTGAGTCATGAAGTTGTCTGGTAAAAAAGTGAGACTGCACGAGCATGGGCAAAGAATTTTATTAGCCCTGCTAATAAGGAAAGTTTCTATTTTTATTTAGAATCAATTTAACCCACATAGTTTAGAAAATAATTATTTAGAGAATAATTTAGGTTACCTTAAAATTACAGTATTAATTTCCACAGTTCATTTTATAATATGGCCTCATAAATTAAAAAGAAAATACTGAAACTATTCAAAGAAAATATGAATAAAATCTACAAGTCAGACCACAGCACTGTAGTATGCCAAAATAAAACCCTGAATCTGTCCAATATCTTTGAGTCCTAACAAAATCATTCAAGAAAGGGTACTGTTTCTTTATATATGCACTACAAAATCAGTAAGGAAAAAGTAACTAGAAAGAGAAAATTAGAGGGAAACACTTTTGAGTTTAGATATTATTGTGACTTTTCCATTTAAAACTAGGAAAAAAACCTAGCTCTGTTGAAAAATGAAAAAAGGCCATCCAAATATTTAATTTATAGATCTATCTGAACCAGAAAGCTCAAAGCCACAGTGGCAGAATGTCTGTAACCAGCAAGGTTGTCTGTAGAAGACACATTTACTCTGACTTCCAAAACCTCTTCCCCAGTAAAGCTGACCAGTCTAAAATCTAGATTGCAAATCCAAGACATATCTGTAGTCATGCAGAGAAACTAAAATTGCCTCCATCAGACATATCTGAGGTCCTAGCTGTGATATATCCTCCTGTATCCAGTGATCAGTGATGCACATGAAGCCCTGCTCATTCCCAGCTCTGTGTCCCCTGTCCCTGCTGCCCTTTCCCTATGCTCTGTAGTACTCTGGCTCTCTCCTACACCCTTTCCCCTCTTTCCCTCATCACTTTCTTCTCCTGTCTTCCCTGAACTTCTTATTCTCTTAAACATTTTAGGACATTTTTTCAAAGCATTCTTAAAATTTTCTCTCCTACCCTCACCAGCTGGAGATATGTCACATCATCTATGCCATCTATCTTTAGTAGCTGATTCAACAGCAGCACATGCCACAGCTGGCTTGGTGATACAGATGTTCTACCTGGACAGCCAGTACATGTTTGTTGACTGATCAGTTGCTGGGACAAATAATACAAATGACCATCAAGCTCAAACAAATGCTGTTCCTTCAGTGAGAGCGCTAATGGTGGTCTCCATGCAGTCACAGATTTCCCCAAGGATTGTGGGAACAAGGTATCCCTCAAATCTCTATCCTTCTGCCAAACAGATTTTAAATTAGTCAGTGTTTTTAAAAAAAATCACGTGTTAAATTGTGAATCTAGTGAAAAATGCAGTAAGTACAAATGACTGTCTCCATGCATAGAAAAATAAATTTCATAAACCTTCTGGCTGCATTTCAATTTCTGTTGGCTTTACTAGACATTGGAGGGTAAAGAGGTTGACAAGTAGCTTTCTTTTCATGTCTAGTGGAAGAATGATGCCACCTACTCTAAACCTTACAGCTCTTTGAGCTGTGAGACTCTATTGGCAACCTTTTCACAACTTTTAAATGACAGCATACTGACCAATTTATAGATGAATACTAAAACTTGTGCAAAATAAAAGCAAGTTAATCTCATTTGTTTTCATCTGTTTTAACAACAGATTTTGTTCACATTTCCTCCAAGAATATACATCATTAAATTAGACCAACGAATGCACTATCAAAACAAGTACACATGTCACTGATTTAAACTTTCCTACACACGTTTTCTGTGTCTTGCTGTGCTGCCAGGTTTCTAATTCAGAGTTCCTGAAAACAAGGAGCTTGGACAGGGCTTAAATTGATGAATATTTGAATGCAGTGAAGCTCCACAGCATTAGACCAGCGGGTCTGGTGATGCTGTGCACAAAATATTGTTCTTTAAAAGTAATTCTGCTACAATTAAATTAACATGTGATAATAGAGAAATTACATGCATTTTTTAGGATTACATACAAACCCCTGACAAGCGCGACTTATCTGAGGTTTGTCAGTGCCCCAACATGGCTTTTCAGTGATTCACCACCCTGCTGGCCAATCCATAATGAATTAAGAGAGCTTCAGCTGCATCCAGGGTTCAAAAACACTTGGGTTCAATTATCATCCAACCAACAATTAAAAAATATAAATATTTTTATTTTTTAAAATGAACTCGCACTATCGATTGGACTGTGTGGTTTAAATCAGCTATGGAATTTGGACAAACAAATAAGAACCATTTTACATAGCCAGCTGCACATCAAAAGTAATTTTGCAACACAAAAATTTTCTGGCCAGACCTGCCTTTTAGACAGTTATAGATCCCAGTGGAGGCATGGGAAGACCAGAGTTCAAATTCAGTTTACTATGGCAGTTCTCCCAGCTCTGAATCTCAGCCATGTGACTGGCAATGCTTACTGTCACCACAGGGGAGTCTTAAAAGGGAAAAGTGGTAGCTCTGACATTCAGAGAAAAAGCAAATACTACCACACAAAACTCGTGTTAAGAGTAGAATGTTTCTCAGTAGAATTTCAAGCTGTTTCTTAGCATTGTGCTGGTATCTCATTGTTGCTTGAGAATGATTGCAGACATAGAATAAACCCTATTAACCCAGAAAAGGGCAGTTGTCAGCTTATCTGCCTCACCGAGCACACTCTGAATAAAGCAGATACACCATGAGGAAAAGGTAAGAGACACAATAACTACATCTACATTAGCAAGCAGTGTTACTGAAGTCACTCACCTACTGACAGCAATTACTACACTGACAGCCTCAAGAACGTGACATCCCTGCACCAACTTGCTTCTTCAGACTTTCTGTTCCAGAATTGCTTTAGTTTGGGGCTGTAGATAGAACACCAGTAGAGTCCGGAGTGTGCACTCCTGGAGTACAAGTTTCTCTTGAAAGGAATCCAGTTTTTGTCCTCTGGGACTTCAGTGTGATACAAACCAAAAATGCAGCAAGTGGAGATTACTGTGAGGTTTGTTTCAAAAGCACACTCGTGATCTGTAATAAACCAGTACCTATTATGATTATCCTCAAGTCATAAATGGTTATCATCACAGCAACATATCTAGGCAATAGATTTAACACATCTGTGCCTATCTTAATGTCAGTGCAATATTTGGAATTGATATGGTGGCATTTAGAATTTTTTTTGCAAACTTTTCCAGTCCTTTCTTCCCAAATCCAATATTATACCCATTCTACCAATCAGTATTCTTTTGTAGTTTTCACAAATTAGTGGTAATTTAGGGAGACTTCTTTCACAGAATCACAGATTAGTNGCCAAGAAGAGGGGCAGGATTACCTCCCTCAACCTGCTGGCCATGCTCTTCCTGATGTACCCCAGGATACCTTTGTCCCTCCTGGCTGCAAGGACACACTGCCAGCTCATGGTCAACTTGTCATCCATCAGGACTCCAAGATCCTTTCCTGCAGAAATGCCCTCTTCTTCTTTTCTTCTTCTTAGCTTCTTCCACTGAATTATTTATACTGAATTCAGCACCATGAACTTAGACATACAAACTACAAGTTTATATCAATATAACTTGAGTATTATTAATCAGTCTGGAGTCAAATAAGAAAAGGGAGCCCTGGCATTGTAACTTACCCTTACAAAACATTTCTTATATCCCTATACACCAAGAAGCAACTGTAACACAGAGGTTGAGAATTTTAAGGGACCAGGTGAAGATGTAAAACCTCTTCATAACTGGGAAGTATCACAGATGAGGAGTGACAGTAAATCTAAATTCAGGGTACTGACATTATTCAAACTGTGCTGGTTGTTTGTGACATCAGCCAGTCTATACTAAACAGAGTGCCTAAATCTGGCACAATAATAGCCAAGATGAGTATAAATGTTATTATGATAGAAGCTTGTTGAGAAATCAAAATACAGCATAATAATGCAAACGGGTAGTGTAATTTGAGAGGAAAACCTATGCAATTCTCTAGCTGATTTATATTTCAGTTTTTGAGGGAGCTAAGTATACAGCTTTCTATGCCAAAAGCACATCAAATATAAGCAAATTGACAAGATACTTATTTTGGGGAGCAGTTTTGGGGAACAGTCACAGGACTGACCCAGCACTGACACAATCAACCTCTTTTCAGATGCCTTGGTTTTACTCATTCTTACAACTGGAAGTAATGACCTCTTCTCAGCTTTAGCACAATGGTGATTAAGCATTTAATCCAAACCTCTGGCAAGCTAATAAGCATAGCTAATCACGTATTGGAGGAACTGAGGAACAGGCTGACCCCGCAATAAGGAACATTGTATACTACCTCTTCTGTCACTTCTGAAAATCTGTAAACTCACAAATGCAAAGTCATAAACGATAATAAAAGATTACTGTTAGTGAACAAGAAAGATCCGTTCCATCCAACAAATTATTGAGATTTTTTGCAGGTCTTTTCATTGCCATTTTTATCTAGATACTTTAAAAACAACTGGAAATAATGTTGTCATATAGCTGCCAATTTGTACAGTGTACACACAGATTTGAAAAACTTTCCTTGCAACAATCTTCAGCTTTGTAATTTTTCAATAATTCAGCATCATTCTCCACCAACAATACAAATGTCATTGACACATCTCCTTGTAAAACGTGTCTCCAACTCTCTATGATAGAGTCAATGACAGCTATGACAATATGGCTTTGGTATTTAGTTTTGCTATCAAAAATGTACAGAAGAACAAAATCTTTCAAGAGTCTCAGACAATATGGGAATTTTTCATCTTTAGGTCATGCTTGACCTCCAGTCAGGCCACCCCTACTTGGTGAGACAGTGACTACCATAGAACAGATCGTTGTTTTAACAGTAACTATCAGATAATCAACCATATCAATAGAATTATCTATAGTGGCCAGCATTTGTGAAAAAGCCAACCAAGAGTTCAAAAACTACATGGGCATTAAAAAACCCACCAGACACTGTATTTTTTCATGTGACTTTTATAATTTATTTTAAATCTTCACTGCTGACGGCACTACAGCTCAAGGATAAGAACATTTAAACTTGTTTCAACAAGCTAACTCCAGGATGAGAAACAATTCTGTTGAGGTATCAGCGAGCATGGTATTTGGTTAATTACCCTGCCAAAAAGCAGAGTGATTAGCTTAGCTAAGTGCCAAATGCAGGGAACATTGTACAAACACTGCTACGTGTATTGAGCCTGTGCTGTACAATATCCAGATTACAGGGCTGTCAGTCTGCTCTGTGCAGAGCTGAGCTGGGTTTGTGTGGCAAGGCTTTGGTAACAGGGGGGCTGCAGGGGTGGCTTCTGGGAGAAGCTGATGTGTGATGGAGCCAGTGCCAGCCAGCTCCAGGACGGAGCAGCCGCTGGCCAAGGCAGCCATGGTGGTAATGCCTCTGGGAGAATTTAAGAAGGGGAAAGAGCTACTGCGCAGAAGCAAATTGCAGCCAGAGAACAGAGGAGTGAGAATGTGTGAGAGGAGCAGCCCTGCAGACACCCAGGCCAGTGCAGAAGGAGGGGCAGGAGGTGCTCCAGGTGCTGGAGCAGCGAATCTCCTGCAGCCCGTGGTACAGTCCATGGGGAAGCAGCTGTGCCCTGCAGCCCAGGGAGGACCATGGTAGAGCAGAGATCCACCTGCAGCCCCTGGAGGGGCCCACACTGGAGCAGGTGGATGCCTGAAGGAGGATATGACCCTGTGTGAAGCCTGCACTGGAGCAGGCTCCTGGCTGGACCTGTGGAGAGAGGAGCCCACACTGGAGCAGGTTTGCCAGCAGGACTTGTGACCTCATTGGGGATCCACAGTGGAGCAGTTCTTGAAGAACTGCAGCTTGTGGGAAGGACTCAAGTTGGAGAAGTACATGGAGAAGTGTCCCCCGTGGGAGGGACCCCACACTTAAGCAGAGGAAGACTGTGAGGAGTCCTCCCCCTGAGCAGGATGGAGTGACAGAGACAATGTGTGATGAAAAGACTGCAATGCCCCCTTCCTGTCCCTCTGCACTGCTGGATGGAGAGGAAGTTGGAAATCAGGAGTAAAGTTAAGCCCAAGAAAAAAGGAAGGCTGGGTTGAAGGTGTTTCCAAGATTTGATTTTACTTATCCTACTCTGATTTGCTTGGCAATAAATTGAATTAATTAACCCGAGTCTTGTCTGTTTTGTCTGTGACAGTAGTGGGTGAGCCATCTCTCCCTGTCCTGATCACCACCCACCAACCTTTTGTTCTATTTTCTGTCCCCTGTCCTGCCGAGGAGGGGAACGATGGAATGGCTTGGGTGGGCATGTGGCATCCAACCAGGGACAACCCACCACAAGAGCCTGAATTCATAAGCCAAATGGTGGAAAAGCTGGTCTACACAAGATATGTGCACAGAACAAAATAATGAATTTTGGCAGGATATAATTGTAATTTTTGAGTCAAACCTGTAGTCATACTTTTTAAAATCATCTAAGAGACATATTTCTGATACAGAGCTCATAGATAAAATCATAATTAAGATATTGCTCTTCCTGCATTACTGTCACTTATTTTTAAAACAGATGCCAAATTTATTTTCAAAGAGAAAAGCAGTGTGCCATTTTTATCCCTCTGATTGGGGAAGTTCTGAAAAACATTACAAACACTTCAAATGGTTTCTCTGCATGTTTTTCATCTAAATGAAATTTTCAACATACAAAAATTGCAAAAGTTAGAAGGTAGTAGGTTCACTTGAAGACTTCTTCAAGTGCTTCATAGATCCAGCTGCTTGGGTTCCATGGAGTACAAATTTTTCTCTGTGGTGAGATTATATTTCAATGATAAAGCTTGGCAACTTCATTAGAAAAGGCTGTAAAGATAAGAATGTATGTCACAAGACTGTAGCCCTCAGAAGGAATGGGACTGTTATTCTGCCACAAGTAGACAACTACCAATTTGATTGCAAAATAAAGTATTTCTATTATTTTGAACTAATCAAAAATGCCCTATTAAGGACAATACAATTGATATATTTAAAATTTATCTCCTTGTTAAGGTATTTTCTATAAAGAAAACATTATGCATAGAGAAAGCACACTTTTCATTCAGAAGATAGAAAGAGAACATGTCATTCTCCACATTATTTTGAATTCTGTTTTTAGTGGGAAAAAAAAAGCTTACATATGGTGTACTTAATATTCTTTTAGATTAGGAAAATCCCTCCTTGGAATCAGGTTTTCCTAGTTCAATGGCAACAGTCAAACTGAGCCTCCATGCGAGCAAATAGGCTCACCAAGTTATTCATAAAGGCAGGAAAGACAAACTTGTTAAAAGGTTAACAAAGTTATAAGGAGGAGAACATATTCTGATTCATTCCCCCGGCTGCACCACAGCCAAAGGCACTGCTGTCCTCATGGGGAGAGTCAAAGGACACCAGGCTTATAAAAGCCCAGAGGGCTAAAAGTGGATAACAACCAAAAGTAATGGCTTGAAGCCATCAGTACATTTCCTTCATTTACAAAAAGAACTTCAATATGTGCTTAAAATGCTCTGTTTTAATTTGTTAGCTGTTATGCAAAAATCTCTTGATAATACAGAATTTTTCCACAATAAATGTTGGCCAGAACAAGTTTACTCTAGAGTTTTACTCTATCATTGAGCATTTACAAAATAAAATAAATTTAAATAAGTCAGGTTGGCCAAATGCAAACCACAAATCAAAAAAACCACCAAGTAGGACCATCCTCCCTGCCAAAGCTTAATGTGACCTAATGGGAGAGCTGTAAGAGGTTAGAGTTGGTTTTTTATGTAGCTTCATGTAATATTTGGCAGACCAAACGGGCTGGGTCAGGACTCCTGATCCTTAAGCAAACACTTGATGTAATTTTTTTTCACTTTTTCACTATAATAATACTCTGCATTCTGCCCTCCTATGACCTCAGCCCCTTTTCCCCAGGGTGGGTCGGATTTAGAACCTCCTTCTTCACTTATGAGTGCCATTTGAATCAGCCCCTTCCAGATGTGTTTCACCTCCACCCACAACGGGCCCTGCAGGTCCAGCAAAGCGCAGAGAGGGGAAGGAGCGCGGGGAGAAGGAGCCGTGCCCTGGCAGCACATCAGTTGGCTCACAGCTTCTGCCTGAGTTTATTATTCATAGCACTGGTGGGAGGGCAGGGGGCAGGGTGACTCACACAACATCTTGTCTAAATTGAAAACCAATACCAATCCACACCCCTGCAGTGGAGCTGTGGTGGGTCACTGTGGTCAGCTTTGCTTCCAGGGGGTGTCTGGGCCCCAGGGATTTGCTGCTCCGGGCTGAATAGGTCACTCACTATCACTGGAACGGGAGAGAACAGCAAGTTTCCCTTTCTCTCCAACCCCTTCAGAGAAGTGACCTCCACTGCCTGTTCTCTCTAAGAGAAGTTACTTAATGCTCAGGACAAAAGTGAGAGTCAGTGTGAAGTTACTTGAAATATATTTTAATTTGCATGAAATGTATAGAGAACAGTATAAACCCCCATCCCAGCACTCCAATTTAGCGCTGCCCTAAAAATATATAAAATTAAATTAAATTAACCACCCTAACCAGTATCCATCCAAGTAGAAAAAGGAATGTTATTTAGACTGAACTCCACAATATTTGAAATGTAAGTGAACAAGAAAATTATGGTCCTAACTACAGATTGAAAGAGTAATGTAGTATGGCAGAAGTAAAGTGGTATTTTCTGTCAGGTACTGCTGTTGAGAAAACAATCATTTAGATGTATCAGAGTCAATAGCAAAGCATTTGCCCAGCAAAGTAAGAGTTAACATGTGTTCCATGTTTTAAACTAAAAATTCCAGTGTTCCTGCCACCACCAGATAACTTTACTACTTCAGGATATGTGTGTATCTTCAACAGTGATGATATGACTTCCTTCACTAGTCCCACTGTCTGGGCTTCCACTGTTTAACAATTCTCTATAATCTCACCTTCTGCTTGCCCCCTTGTGCTATTTCTGATGACCAAACACCTAATCCTGTTGTCAACACACCCTACCCAAAAGAGGGTAAGGGCAAAGTAAAGAACTACAAAATCCCAGCCTGGAACAGGTGCTCCCAATGAATAGGGAGCTGGAATGGGGATCCATCAGCGCCAGCCCAGAGCTGCCAGGGAACGTGCTCAGCTGAGGAGTGATAGGAAGCTTCCTGGGATGCTCGAGGTTGTTTCAGCCACCTGGAGCGAAGCAAAGGCAGTGAAGACAATAGGAAATGTCCTGCCTCTATGTTGCTGCAACCTCTACCTCCCAAGAGCTCCTTCCTGCCTGGGATCCAACAGAGATGCCCCATGTTTCCTGCTCAAGAGTGCCACAGTGGCCCCAAGTGGTAAATAAGGAAAACTTCAAGCAGAAACCCCCAAGTCTTCTTGCGGCAGAGCCAAATCCAAAATTAAAGGAATGTGTGACAAAGCTGCCAAAAGTGTGACACCTGGCAGCTCTCCCAGCTGCCTTCTACTACTTCCCTTCTAGTCCCCAAAGTATCTGTGATGTGAGTAAGGGGCACTCTTAAGTAGCTGTTGGCCCTTTCCCACTGCAACTGCTTGGAAGGACTCTTGGCTTCTTCAGGCGTCACTGGGTTAAGGTAGAGAATGTGGCTCCTGGGCCCTCTGCCCATTCCTATTCAGATGGTGGAAAGCAGCACAGGAGATGGCTGGCTCCTTCTGAATTGAGGAAAGCTTCTAGCAAAATTAGGCTCCTTTCTTCACAAAGCTACACAGAAGAAAATAAAGCAACAGCCAAAAATCTCTGCCCTTGCTTTCTCTGAACCCTGATGTCAACTGCAGTTAACTCCCACTGAACTATATTCCAGCTAAGGACAGGAATATCTCACTCTGTTCACACCTGTTTCACAAACCAGTGTCCACCCTGAGGTACTGATGGTGCCTTCACAAGCTTTTTTCAGTACTTTCAATCCCGACACCCTGGAAGTGAGGAATGTTGGCTTTAGCTCTTTTCCTTGCAGGTAGGACACTTGCTCTTCACCCAAGTCACAAAAGCCACAATTACAGAAAAATCTCTCCTACCTCACCCTTGCTTATAAACTCTTCTCATCTGGCTAAAATTAAATTAAAATTATTTCTTCTCTGTTTAGATTGATATTTCTAATATTTCATGTCCAGAGGGGGTAAAACCCCAGCAAATAACCAATGTGCTCCATATTAGGTTACACTCTCTATTGAACTGAATGTCTCACTGACTCCTATCCATGTACGGCTAATGGCGCTTCATGTGTTAACATTAAAAAGTATAATTATAGGTCATCTTTTACCCCAAAAGTTGAGCATTGCACAAATATGCAGATATTCAACCACCAAAGCTAGCTACAAACCAAGGGAAAAGGACTATTTGCACACACAAGAAACAACTCATAGAGGAGCAGATTAAAAATGGAAATATATTATACCTAAGTTATCACAAGGATAATTTAATTATCCAAATTATAATTTCAGTTGTCACAGATATATACACACAATATTTATAAAATGCTTGAAATGTGTGAGCAATGCTTTCATATCTTACTGATAACTTGGAGGGCACAGGCATGCAATTAATTATGCAATTATCCAGAGGAAAAAGCAGCACTGCATTGTTTCAAGCGAACTCTTGCAGTTCTTTGGAACATTCCATCCTGCTACCCATCTGACATTAATGTGTTGAATTTGAGATATCTGACGTACAAAGTAGACACCATAGCTGGTTATTTTATCATTTTTTTACAGACCAAAAGATACAGCTTGATGTAGGGATTTAGGTTCTTATCCCTCCTGAGTCATTGGCTAATTGTGTGAAATCAGCAAAGTCTATTAATCCCTGTAGTAATTCCTGCTGGTAAAAAACTACCTTTTGGGACCTCTGAATGAAATGTAAGATACTGCCATTGCTGAGGTGACCTGAGGAATTCACAAATAAGTTTAAAAATTGACAAAGCTATGTTAGGGAAACAACTTTTATGTCCCAGATTATAGACAGATATTTATATAGAAGATATAGACGAGACATATTGAGGCCTAAATCCGTTTTTGAGTATCCTATCATTACAAAGACCCCTCAGAAAGCTGCAGGCCAAAGATCATCTGTTTTAGATGACCAATATCTTTGACAATTGGACACTTCAAATTTAAGTGTGTTTCAATATGGAATCTTTAATTGCATCTTGGCAATGTATTTTTAATAGAATTTGTCCTGACAGGGAACCATGAAGAATTTAGTTTAGTACAGAAGACTGTAATCTCTGCTGGAAAGTCCATTGAAGAATAACTATGAAAAAACACACATCTTTCCTTTTCTAGAATTCCATTTGGGCTTGAGTGTCAGAAACCAAATGTTTCTTCTCCTATCTGTCATCTCTAAAGAAGCAACCATACAAAAAAAATGTACAGAATTTTTATATTCCTCATATTTCTGTAAATGCAGCCACTTTCCATCTTCCTAAATTGAGAGACTTCACACAAAAGTTAAGGCTGCTCTTTTTCAGCATCCTATCTCCATGTTTATCTCTGTCTCAGCAGCACAAGTTCCTTAGGAGCATAACTCCAAAGACTCAAAGACTCAAGCTCTATTTGCTCATTTGCTTCTGCATCTCAGGAGCCATTCCCTTCTGAGAGGGATTTCAAAATTGGTTTTCTCAATTAAGATTTGACCATTGGACTCTCCATACAGTGTTCAGAGCCTGGCAGGAAATTGCCTTGGTTGAACTAGAAATTGGAAACTGGAAAAAGGGAATCATTTTCCTTACACATATATCTCTTCACTTGGTTCTCTTTGAGTTACTTAGCTTAAAATTGCCATCTGTTTACACACTAGGATTATTTTTAAGTGTAGGGTTGAGGTTTTTTCTTTCACAAGTTTAATTTCCTCCATTTTAAAAAGAATTAGAAATTTTTTTTGAAGGAATGGGCTACTTGAGCACTGTCTTAGTGTAAAGCGAAGACTCCACTGGCCTGTACTCAGGTCTCTTGTGTGTTAGCGTTTCATATTCAATGGCCTCCACTATAAACTTTATTGTGTGGGTGAAAAGCAGCATATCAGCACACAGTGGAGATGCTGCCCAAGTATTCAGTTTGTTTTAGAACCTTGAAAAAAACACCACAGTGATTTTCAAAAAGTTGCTGCTTACACCACAAATCGAGGAGGCATGGTAACCCCAAAAGAAAGCATGGAAGAAGCACTGGTCATCATTACACAGCCTGCTGTTGTATCACAGCACGTGGGAGATAGGGACAGAGAACAGTAATTTTTTACAAGTGTACAGAACATTCAAATCTGCTTAAACACGGGGATTTTGTAAAACAGGATTAGTGAACTAAACCTGCTGTTCTACATATCCCAAACAAAAGTAGTTCAGCGACACAGTGGTACCATAATTGCATCAGGGGGCCTGTCAGAAAATTATTGAATAGCTGAAGCATTAGGTATTTTAAAATTTATTATATTTTGCGACCAAACTGGCAACTGCAGAGGGGTTGGGACCATATTACAGTGTAATAAAAACCCCATAAAACATTTAAACAAACTCACACATCTGCAGAGAGATGGGAGGTATTATGTAATGCAAGTCATTGCTAAAGTCACCTCTCACCCTACGAGCTGCTGCAGGAGCAGTGTTCAGTATAAAGTACCTCTGTGGTTTCTCACTCTGTCTCACTCACCCCCCCACCCCCAAAACACACTCACACACTCTCGTGCATGGATGTTATTTACAAAAAGGACACCCTGGGTTTGTGTGGTTTGGTGCTCTTTTCAAAAATATTTAAAAAAAAAAAAAGGTCAAAAATAAAAAATGAAAAAATCTGGAATTATTTTAGTTTTAAACAAACAAGTGTAGAGGCAAAAGAGATCCAAATCTCATTTCATCTTAATCCCCGTAGTAAGGAAGTCTTGGATACAGGTCTTTCCTTTAACTCATATCTAACAACCTCCAGAGGATTTCACTGGATTTAATAAAGAATATTCCATGGACAAATTCTTGACCTACATCCTAGGCTGGCATTCCTATTGTGTTTGTTCTTAGAAAATTTAACAAGAGCTCTACAGCATTTCTTTTGCAGATTGCCAGAGAGCTTATGTCTCAATTATATGCAAATGCAGATGATAATGTGTGAGGTAGGATCCACAATTTCACTCGGGGGACTACCTCAAAACCAGTCCAACAATCAACAATACTCTGTCCAAACCACAAAAGACAATGAGAGATGAGTGCTTGGAATGTTTTAAAAAATTATGGCCGCCAAATTGTTTGAAGGCAGTCAGGAATGTATACTGAGGACTCATTAGAGTTCCTCCCTGGCTGCTCTCTTCACTGCAACATATTCAGATCAGCTCCCAGAAGACCCTTGATGAAATATTAAGTTACTGAGCTGGAAAAAACAAATATCTTCAAAGTTTCATTTCTTTCATTCTTGATTTTGTACTGACCTACTCTGAGACATGACACAACATGGGATAAGAACACTCTGCAATGCAAAACAGCATAACCACCACCTTTCCTACTATTGAAAATACCATTATTTTTGCCAGCTGGAAGCTGAGCAGAAGCTTTGTGAAATGCTGAAATCCTTTGTAGCCTGGTGGTTTATGTGAACAGATATTATCTTAGAATACTGAAAACTTCCATGTACTTTGTTGTTAATTCGTTTCTTTTCAGCTTTTATTTTCTGACTTAAAAATCACATTTTCAGGTACAAAGGTGCAGACCAACAGCATCCATAACCCAAACTGTTAGCAGTAAAACTGTTCTAAGTAGCATCATATGTTTCATTTTCCTCTGCTAGCGACATGTCATTAGTAAGAATATTCCAGCACAGGACAAAGAGAAAGGGATGGATGAGTGGAAAAAAAAAAATCTACCCATAATGATGATTTCTAGGCTGCTCAGTTGTTCCCAAAGAACAACTCAGACACTACAATGTCTTCCCTGCTTTGAAAACATTTTTCAGAGCTAACATGAGATAAAACATATTAAAAAAAGCTACTGAAGTCATCTAAACTGTAACTTACCTACTTCTCTCTCATATACTATTTAAATAATATATTAAAGGATAAATTTACACAGTGTCTCTTGTTTACCAATTTACCATAAAACCATGTTGTGATCATGGATTGGAGGAGTTCTGAACTATTTAATATTTTGGAAGAGACCTTGAAAAGAGTTCCAGCTTTATCAGCTTATCAAATGAAACCATCTTAGCTCTCCTATGAGACTCTTCCTCTTAAATCCCATAGAGTGTACTCCCATACAGTCTAATGGAGAGCTGCTCAGTGAAGCACAGAGCCCCCTTGGCTTTGGGAAGAGCAATGTATAGGGGATGTTAGGGATATAATGTCTCCATAACACCATATAGCGGTGGGCGCATTAGTGTTTAAGCAGGAGAGGCATTCACCAAATCTACTTTTGGAGCTCCGACTGAAGACTTTTCAATGTCTGTGATTGGTAAAGCTCAAATTCTCCTCCAGTGGTTTTGAAAGATCAACATGCACTTCAAAATTACAGTATAAGACCTCATAAAACAAGCTCCTGGTCTTACAGTTTTGGGAGCTAGCCTAGCTGGATTCTGTAGGGAATGTGTTATCTCTGCTTAATCCTTTAGGCAGATCACTGCCAGCATGGTTCCCACAAGAATTTAAAATAGTTCAGGACTAGTCACAGTTTATAAGGGCATTCAAGGAACCACTGTTCTGGTTTGGGAGCACAAAAGCTCAGCACTACTGTTGCTATTTTCCTAATCATCTCTTGGTATGGCTGCTAAGAGAATGCTTTATGTCAGTATTTTATGACTGTGTCTCAGCAGTCCTGCAGTTCCAAATTAAGCTTCTGTCCAAGAGGAAGGCTACGTGTACAAAACAAAAGCTTTCAATTACCTTTGTTGGCATGAAAAGATCTGGAATGCCAGTGATGAATTAGATACATTCTAGGGTCCATGTAATTTTTTGTACTGAAAATTTTAAATACATATATAGATGCACATACTATAGCTCAGCACTTGAAAGTAGTCATGATGAATGTTTATGGGAAAACAAATAAAAGAAACAGGCAAGCATAAGTGATACTTCCTGGACACATTGTTCCACATCTAGCCATGTGTGACTTAAGAGAGTTTCTGGGCTACTCATGTTATCCTTCATTGTCTGAATTCATTGGAGATCATGAATTTATGATGGTCCCAAAAATGAAAGATATTCAAATTAAATAAAGGAAAAAAAAAAAAAAGGAAGTCTAGTTCAAAACTTTCAACTCACAACTTAATTTAGAACCTGCTGTCAGCTGAGAAGTGTGTTAGGTTCAGCATGAGACAGACCAGGCTGTCTGATGCACAACACAATTATTACAGCTTAGTTCATTCTGCAGTAACGTATGTTCAAGCTATCTCAAAGAATTGCTAACATTCCTAATAGACAACAATCACAGTGTGTTTCTTACCAGTGGATAAACTCGTATTTCATTAAAATGAAGTTAATTACTCATTGACTTCCACTTTCTGTTGGAAAGGCAACTTTTCAAAACTTTCAGTGCAAGCTCAGTAAGTTCTTCATATCCCACATAAGTAAAATGGCATCTTTACTAAAGTTCCTCTGATGGAAATGTTTCTATATTTTTCTGATGTAGAAACAAGCTCTAACTTAACATTCTCCCAAGAGTGCAAAACTACAAGTAATTTGATATTTGAGTACATTCTAAAATATGATTAACAAATATTTATGAATAAAAATTGCATTGGTTTTTCTAGGACAGAATATCAAGGAGTTGCATCATAGAGCAGTGCACACTCCAAAGTTTCGCAGTGGCACAGTACCGAAAAATGTATAAACAGCATTTGTTAATCACGAAACATTGGTGGAGCTGCCAGAATGAAAAAAAAACAACCCTGAGAAGTAAAGTGACACCACAGCTAAAAGCAAATACATAGATATTCAAGGAAAATGCACTTTTCTTTAAAGAGCTTAATCTCCTTAAAGTGAGGGATTTTGCACCTTATTAAGACTGCAGAACTCCTAAATACAGAGCACAGACTGGCTGTAGATTTCTTTCAAATTAAATAACACAAGCTCCATATAGAAAATTGGTCAGCCATGGTTTTTATTGTGCACTCAAGAACAGGGAGAATCCAAGCACAAATAACAGTGTCTTACTGTTTAAGCAAATGCCATTTACAAGACTCTGTTTCACTGAGTGTAGAAATCACACAGTGTAGTTTAAAGGCTATTTTACAGTATTCTTGGAGGAAATAAATCACTGTTCTCAGTAACCAGTCTTATTCCACTGATGTGCAATGAGCAGCACAACAATGCAAGACTGTTGTACCTGATCTCCTTGGCTGCTGCAAATTACAGTAATTCTGGGGCACTCAATGAAGCCTCTTCAATGGATGTAACAGCGTAAATCTAGTATCAACTATGAGAAGTTTAGTCTAGCTTAATATTCTTTCATGTATGAACTGTTATTATCTAAATTAATATACATAAAATTAATATACTTCTATGGGCATATGTAGGAAGGAAGTGAGGACTGGAGCTGATGACTTAAGAAGTGTCTTCAATCCTGCATCTCTATCATTAGCCCTCAAATAAAGAAAAGTTTCCATGACTGTGATTGTCAAGTGAAATTGTAAATTTATAATTAATGATGTTGGTTTGTTTGTGAGTCAGCAATATTGACAGAAAATAGGAACAAAATTAATTGTGAGTTCTAATTTTTGGTCTGTCTGCTTGTTTGAGAACCAGACAATTGGAAGGATGCTACAAAAATATTTTTGAAATTACACGGAGAATGACATTCCTCCACAGAGTATGAAAGGAAAGTAAGTATCCCATAGAATAATATACTAGTCTATTAAATTTTACAGCTTAAAAAAACACTTTAAAATATTAGATATTTCTATTAAAGTTGTTTGTTGGATTTTTTTTTTAATCTCTTTCTGCCTTCTTATTTCTAAGCAGTAGAAACATTAGAAATTCTGGACTTAATGGCAATATGTCAGAGGACATGGCCTCTTGGGAGAAAATGAGTTCTGGAGGCATCACCAGCTAAGTCTTACACTTTCAGCAACTGCTCATTACTCCAGTTCAACCAGATCCTGAATTCTGAACTGCTAGAGAACAGCACTTCACACAACTGAGGGGGAGACGAAAATTCAGCTTGAAATACCAAGTGTTCAGTCTCACCCCATCTCCCAGCAGTAACTGGAGCTGTTTCGGCAGCTGGTGGCTGCTGTGCCTCTGTGCCCACACCATCTCAGTTTTCACAAATCTTGCTGGAATTCAAGAAGAGGTGAGGCAGGGGCCACTCTGGTACACACGCTGGAGGAACTAACTTCTATCTGGCTTTTATGCCTGCATAAATATGCCACAGTAGTGCCTGGCAGCTTATCAGCAGGCCTAATGCCTGCTGAGTGTGTAAGGAAAGTAACACCTGGAAATTCTCCAGCTATTGGTAATATTACTCCTCTGACCAAGGAGGCCTGACTAGAGATTTGGAATAATTGTCTAGAAAGTGGACAAGGGAAAAGTCTACAACCACAGAAGCTTATCCAAATAACAATTATGTTTAAAACTTCATTGATATTAGATACACTTGTGAACCAAGAAAATGTAAGTCCACGTTCTGACTTCTCATTCCTATCAATTAGACTAAGTAGTATTGACACACAAATTCTGTGTGAGTGATGTGGCTAAATCCCCACTGATTCCAGCCTATCATTTCAGTCAGCTTGGTCTTCTGCAGCAAGAAAGAGGGATTTTTCAATTATTGAGAGACTTGTTCTATTTGTACATAAAAGATACAGGACAGATGATATGTTGGTAAGTACAGGCTTATTGAGCCCATGTGGTCCAAGAAAAACCCATCTGCACAAAAACTCTTCTAGCAAAGGACTTAAAAACCTCTTAGTTGGTGATTAAATGGCTAACTGTATTCCCATTGCCCTTTAGAAGCATGAGAAATCAGGAAAAGCGGGTGGAGTGAACTGAAAAGAAGTTAGTTGTTCAAGAATAGTTTACGCCAATTCAAAAGAAAAATTAGAATTCTTTCCAAAAACAGGGAGTTTAAGTGAAAGTCACAATCTGTGTTTAGTCAATTTGTGTGGGATTTCACGCTGAGGAATGTATCTGTTTACTCTTCAGGAGAAGCAGCCATACTTACTGTAATCCCAGAAATACATGAACTCTATTAAAACGTTTCAGCAGCACAGCCCAGGAATCACCACTCCACAGCACAGTTTTGTATAGAGCCACATTACAGTGGGGCTTTCCTTCTTCCCTTTGAATGTATCTTTCTCCTACAGGTAGGGCTGTGGGGACCATCCCCAAGACCCATCCTCGAGAAGGATTTTCTGTGCTTTGTCTTCTGCTCATTTATAGACAAGGTCTCACTTGTCACTTTAGTAACATCAGGGCTCTAAATGAAGAAAAGGTCCAAAAATTCAAATTGTTCTCCCTTCCCCAGAGCTTGCAAGACAACAACGTTGAGCCTGAGTCTCAATAAACATAAAGATGTTGTCACAGAGAAACGGAGCTATACCACAGAAGGTGTTCCCTGAAACAGCTCCCAAAAGTTTGTTTTGCCAGCCAGTGGAAACCAGAGTCCCAAGCTGGCGATCTCAGTTCCCTTGGCAATGTTTGGTGAGAGACTTCAGGAAAGAGTCCTCAAAGGAAGCAAGCTGAGCTTGGAGCTGTGTAAGACTTGTCTACAGCAAATGCCTTAGAGATGGATTTGCTTTTCTCCTGAAACTAGAATATGTTGACAGAACACGAATAGAATTCCAGCCAGTACACCTACACCAGCAGTATATGTGCTGTGGTTTCCAGCAGGGACACTTCAGGACTGGGGTGCAGACACAGCCAGCCCAGAGTGTGAGACGGTGGTGCAGATGTGCTCCTAAACACCTCCCACTGGACTATGGAGGAAAGTGGATTTCCCTCTCCCCCACCCACCCACCATCCACGTGCAGGGCCAGAGCTCACCAGTCTTTCTAATCCAGAGTGACTTCAACCCACATCTATCACTTGTGTGGTGGGTCAGAAAGGATGCAAGAATGAGGAAAGTAAAGGAAGGAAAATAGTTTAGTGATTTTTCATGTTAAGCTGACCCACTTGAAGGAAACATTCATCAGGCCAGCAGAGGGAAGAGAACACATTTTTTCCCAATTCCTAGGGACGTGCCCAAACAACCAGACTAGAGTATTTTCCTCTGCTCTTTCATAAACACACACACCAGTGACTCATAACTGCTAATTAAAATCAGATGTGGGTGATTCCATAGATAGCCAGAGGAAATGAACCAGTGAAAATACAGGTCCTATGGTTTTCTGACACAGTCAGATAACAGAGTGGGTATTTGGAGGTTAAAAAACTGTATTAAGAAGCAAAGGATGGCTTTTACTTAAGCCTTTAAATCGACTTTGTGACCTAAGCCAGCGTTCATGTAGATACAGGAATACATGAAATTCCTGGGGCTTCTCAAGACTCAGATGAGCCCAGGGAAAGACCATTGCAGGTTTCCTGGTACAGGCATCTCTTGGAATTTTGCACAGCTGAACTCCATTCCAAAATGCTCCATTCCAGCAGTAATTTATCACTGTTACACCTACTCTACACAGCATTTCTGCCAAGTTCTAAATTATCACAGGGGAAGAGATAGCTTTAACTAAAGTACCTGAAGGGCCAACAAAATCTAGCAAAACAACATTTTTCTGGCATTCTTAGGTTCACCTCCCATGCACAAGTACACCTAAAAAAGAATCTCTGATCAGTTGAACAAAATTGATGTGACATTAATAGAAACTCAGCTTTTCCCTGTCTTGTGAAGGCAGAAGAGCATCGTCCCCTCTCTTCAAGACAAAGTGTCATAAACTAGACTGGCAATAGCATGGCCTTCAGAGTATCTTACATCAAATATGTCAATATTGCTTTTATAATTAATTACATTTTTGTATTGCAGAAATTTTATTTTTCTCATGGCTTATTTCCCATAAATAACTTTCTGTAAGTTATATACGGCTTCATATGCGCTGTGCACATTCAACTAACAGAACAATGGGTGACTCACTCCTTTTCTGTCATTAGATTAAAACAGATTCTGCATTTCATGTCAGAAAATGAGTTGATACGGTGCAATTTACCAGCACCAATCTCTTGTCTTATTTGCAGTTTGGCATCGTAGTCCCTTCCTCACCTTGTATCAGGATCTCAGAGATAGCAGGTATAAGAGAAGGCACAATTTGTTAGCTTTCTATCACACAGGGAATATTTTTCCCATGAAAAGTCCTAAGTGTTCTTGGTACTGAAAGCCTCCTCAGCAAGATAGAAAATATAGTCTCTGATTTTGGAACAGATTTGTTTCTTCAAGTTTTGACTGAACATCAGTTTTGATTGTCCATAAATGTCAAAACTAAGCACCTGCAATGTTCTGCACATTTTATACTCTCTGAACATTTTGACTTCAGAAAATCTGACACCATTTTATGACATGTAATAGTTATTTCCAGAGCAATAAAAAGAATTCTCTACTCAATAGCCACCTCTGACGCATGGAATAAGCCTTGAGCAAAATTAGGTCTCTGATATGTCAATACAATATATTAAGTAGAGATTAATGAGCTTGATCTTAGTCTTTAAGTTAAATAATTGATGCACTTGCAACAGTCCTTCAAGACAGCTCTGACAAATATTGTGTGTATTATTTAACGTTAATTTTAGTTGCACTACTAGCTTTTAGGAGATTGATTCTGCTAAACATGTACGAGTAACAAAAAATGCAGACTATCATTATTTAGATTAGTGTGCCAAGACTAAGCTGTTTTAAGCATAAGCTGAAGCATTCAGTATCACAATGGTTTTTGCATGGTCCTGCAAAGTTCTTTGGAAGAATTAGACACAAAATAATCACACCAATCCTGAAGATGTAATTAGAAGCAAAGTGCTACAAAAAAAGGAGCCTGTTTGATTTTGCCTCCCTATAATAAGAGGAAATGGCAAGTGTAAGTTTAGAGAAGATTAAAAACCAGAAGTCTGCTGAGTTTCTTGACCAGTCACAAAGGTATTTCAACAACTATTTTACTTTCTATTATTTTATATTACATTATAAATAACTAAAAACCACACTATGTTTGGAGGCTTAATGAATAAACCACTGTAGAAAGTGCAGCTCATCATCAAACATAATTTTCACTACACACAACTCTTGTATCTTCCTGCATATCAGCCAGCACATCCCTTTACTATTATTCACACAGAATGTTTTGAGAATGATAGAGCACAATAGTATTATGTTGTCTCATCCACTCATAGAGTTAATAAAAATGTTACTGTTATAGCAGTTTTTCAAACACTGAATTTTGGTCCTAACCCTTTGAGGGGAAGTGTCCTCAAGCACACTGTCATTGACAAAACCCCCTGATTTTGAAAGTTATTTTTTTCTCGTTAGCGAAGTATAGCCTAACAGTGCCTTTACTGTAGTCTTGCATGAAAGTAATAATTTTTCTGTACTTTTCCTATGACAAATTTATTTTTCCTATATGCTTTTACTGGCTGGTGCAGCTGGCATGGCTTGACTGACAATGAGCCAGAAAGATGTTGAGTGTAGGGAAAACTCACAGCTCTCTCAGCTGCTGGCACAGGGGAGGGGAAGAGCACAGCAGAAGTGATGCATTCAAGCACAGCCCTGTGAGTTAGCATTCCCTGCCTGCCAGCCTGGGAACACTGCTGCCAGTGCATGCAAATGCAGATTATTCACACCCCTGTAAACTGAGAGAAGGTGTTGGAAACTAACTGCACAGAAAAACGTAGCAAAATGTTGTAAGTATTCATCAATTGTATGAGCGAGTGAGTGCTGTTATTTGAGCCCAGCATTTTAAGAGGTGAAGTCAATTTGCAAACTAAAATGCACTATCATGCTTAAAACAGAAGCTGCTAAGGATGTTTACAGCACCTGTAATGTTTGTGTTTTGCTACCAGAGCAGAATAATAGCCCTATTAGGACGCCAATCTGATGTATTCTTATCATTTATTATTCATTCTTATCCACCACTGGATCACAATACTGTAGCTGAGTTTAGAGAGAGCACCTTAATAATTCCATGTGGTGATAGACTCCATCAGGTGATACAACACCAAAGGAAATAGTGAAGTTGGTGGCACTGAATAATAAATTTGTATGACAACAACTCACCTTAAATCTCCAGAGGCCCAGTTCACTGATACCTGGGCATTAGTGATTTGAAGGTATCTCTACCCACAATTTGAGTTTTAAGATGACATTCAAAGAAATTTTGTGAATTTTTACTTGAATATATGAAGAGGAAACAGCAAAATGTCTCTCTGGTAAACAGGTTCCTCTGCTTTTCAAACAAGTCCTAGTTAGGCACATGCCTTCAGAAAAGTAAATCAGAAAAACTTCAGGAAGTGAAAACACATATTAAAGAATTACTATCATGATTTGTGAAAAACAGGGGAAAGTCCTGTTGTCAGATGAAACAAAAATAGTTCTGAATCAATGAAGCTGAATAAAAATGAACGCATTGATTTTCTGATTTAGGAAAGCCCAGCAGACCTAATAATGACACAGGAAAATATTATAGGTGATAGCACAAACATACAAGCAAGGTGAGCTAATTATCCAGTCCAACAAATGCCCATAAATTCTTTTTCTTCTTATTTCAGTGGAGCTCAGTAAGCTATAAAATCCAGGAGAAAAAGAAAAAAACCATACTGTAACCAGAAGCAGATACAATTCAAAAAGAATTTATCTCAATAAATGCTAAAGTAGACATGGACAGAAGAACACATACATTAAGAGCTAAAGTACTTTCTTTTTGGAATCTGTGCTGACAGAAACCAAGATGAATATGACACTATCTGACTGGCCTAGGCTTAGTTGTAAGCAGTGTTGGCCAAAAAGTGCATTTATAGAGTATATCTAAGATCCAGTTCTGCATGTGTTTGAAAAGGAATGGCAGGGAGGAATATAAGGAGATCTTCTGCAAACACAATCAAGTAGATACCAGAGCTAGAAGTGGAAAAGCTTTAGAAACTACATTACTTGTGATATTTTTGAGAAGCGGGAAATGACAAGTAAGTTCTGTGGCAAGGAGTTTATTTTAATGGAACAGCAGTAAAAGGAATGACACAGTGGAAGCATTTTGTGTGGTCCTGTTCATATTTTCACTGGATGGACAGAGTGCTGATTCCACCATGAGCTTTTATTAACAGCCAAATCCGACAAGATGTGATTTTAAGCTAAAATATATACATATATAAATTGTTTATTATTTAAATTTCAAAACAAGCATAGCATTCAGACTAAGAACTAAGCTCTTGCCAATTTTATAGAACATAACACTATGAGGGTTATGTATCAGTCTAAACATTTTCTCAGTGTACTGTGATGAGAAAACAGTTAGGGTCTTTTCCCCTGCTCCTTTCTTAAACATACTCCTCCTCAAAATTTTGCTTTTTGGTGTTACTGAAATGCAATATTTAATTATCAAATCATGATGTTTCTACTCTCAGTTGGCTCCACATTCTACACAAGTTTTGCCAACAGCAAAATGTTGAAGAACTTAATCACTGAAAAATGTACAAATGGCAGCAACAAGTAAATCCATGAGGTCCCTTTAGTTCAACAACCTGTCCCTGACAGGAGCCCAAGGAAGCATCCACTGGGTCCTTTGGTATTTTCAAGCACTTTCTAGTACTTTGGAGGGTGCTCTGAACAGCAGAGAAAAATCTTCATCTTTGACCCTTTGAACCTAACACACCCTCCTTTTCCCACATTTATTGTCTGTCCCCTGTATTCACTTTATTTCTACAAATTCTTGTGTCCCTTATCTCTTTCCAAGCAAAAGTTGTTTGGCCTTATTAGGGCTGGACACCATCCTGCTCCTAAAAAGGCACTGGTATAGACCAGTGCCAGCAAGCAATTCTCAAGGGAACAGTGTAAGAGGACAAGTATGTAACAGTATTTCACCCAGTACTCTGGTAATCTCCAACAATTTATGGCCTGTCTTTTGGATTTCATAATCTTCAGAGGATTTTTCTTCCATGAATTTGTTCAGTCCTGTTTAGAAACTATGCAAAAGCTTTAAATGTCTCCAAGCTGCTTCAGCCAGGTTTAAGCTACACAGCTTAAATACACCTTTAAGAACAATATACTTTTATTTATTTTGAACTTCTGCTAACATAACCTGATATCCTCTCATTTTTGTATAGAAAAGACATGGGGAGGGGGAATAAAATCAATCCCTACTCACTCCACAGTATTCATGATTTTAATCAGTTCATTTGACAGTGCTCAGTTTTTAGCAGGCTGCTTTTGAACAGGTGTGTGAAACAAGGAATTACATTCAGAGAAAGGATTTGTCTTGAGGTAGCACTGGTTTCTATCCCAATTCACCCACCCAGATGGTAATAGGAGCTACCATGAATTAGGTGGGGAAAGAGTTTCTATGCCTTAATTATCGACCAGGATGAACAGACTGGCTTGGGTTGTTTTTTTCTTTGGCTGCTCTTATTTTGGGTTGAGTGCTTCAGGACCACCAGAGCACAAAAAGGCTCCATATGATCCAAACTGCTTTTGTCAAGTACTTTCTTGCCTTCAGCAGAGCTTTTGGATTTAGGAGGTTGAGTTTAGAAACTCCCAATAGACCTGCCTGGCACTTAGAGGCCAGACAGATATTCACATTTCAAGACAGTAAAGAGGGTTGAAAGATCTATCTAGCAAAGAGAACCTTGCATGACAGAAAAAACCTGGCTTTTTAACATTTTTTAATAGATTGGGCAGGTCACTTACACCAGAAATCACGAACCATCAAATAGCCCAAAAAAAGGCCTGCAGTAATGAAGGTAAGCCTGGGTTGAAACCCAGTGCAAATCTAGAGGGGGGAGGGGGCAAAAAAGAACAAAGGACAGTTTAATAATGACAGAGCTTGAAAAATAAGAGTGTGAATAAGCCTGGTAATGACAGAGCTTGAAAAACAAGAGTGTGAATAAGCCTGGCTCACACGAGCAGTTCAGGAGAACTGGGCAGGAGGAGTTACTCTGCTCCTTTTATTACCATACAGACTGCACACTGGGGAAGCAGATTCCCAGCAGGGTGCTGCAGACAGTGTCAGGTTAAAACCCTCTCAGAGCTCACCCTGGGACACTGCTACTCTAGCACAAATCCCTGGTGGAAGCTATAAACAAGCATAAAGGAACAGAGATATTTTCAGTACAAATACCCTTGGCAGGCTGTACCTATATAGAAAGATACTTCAACTAGACTGGGGAAGCAAATAAATTATTTTTAAAACACTCCGAGTCTATAAACCCCAAATAAAAATAGCTATTCTAATGTACTGAAGCTTAGCTAGTTTCTGTAGAGAATCAATTTTCTATCAAATGGGAAGGTCCACACAAAGTGACAAAGCACATTGCCCAGAAGATGCTATTTGGTGAAATGTGAAACATTACCCAGGGTTCATTCCCTCGCAAATCTCTTCCGAGTTTCTCAAAACTTAGCCAAATTGCAACTCTGTTAGCTGAAATTTCCCATACCAGCTGTCTGCCTCAGGCTGAATTTATTTTTGAAAACTCCAGCCAAAACTATTCAGCCATTTCAGAGAAATACTCTCACAATCTTTTATTTGGAAACTTTTAGTACTCTAATGCTTTACAGTAGAGTTTCTGAAATAAGATGGGAACGGAGAGAGAGTAGGAGATATACATAGAACCATTCATGAAAGGCTGCCCAGTTTTGGCCAAGCCTAAAAATGCAGAACAATCCTGAACATGATCTGGTGTGAAGCTATGGGCCAAAGTCAACCTTTTGCTGTAACAGCTGCTTTCAGGTACTGTATCCTTGGGCTGGGTTGAGTATTATAACCAAAAGCAGAAAAATCTCTCCCCTGTGCTCTCAATAACCTCATCATCTGAGACTTCAGTGGGATGGGAAGAGAGCTGACAGGCAGAATATGTATTACTCAGTGTGGGGAGGAAGCATATGGTATTAGTTGGGACTAGCTGGGAAAGAAAGGAAAATCTTCAGGATTAGTGGAGAGAAAATGGAAAATTAGGGGATTCTGGGAGGATATTGAGAAAACGAGCAGTGGGTGAGAAAATGTATGACTGAATAGGATACAAAATGCTGCTACAGTGACTCTGGGAAAGGGACAGAGAACTCTGGGGAAGGAAAATGGGAGTGAGAGGAAAACTAAAGGCTAGGGTGGAAAAGCACTTAGACCTGGAGATGAGACTGGGCCCAGACTGAAGACTGGGGAGGAAGCAAGCACTGCAAATGAATGAAAGCAGGGTCCAGACATGATGACTTCTAGAGAAAAAAATTTAGGGCTGCCATCAGAAGCCAGAGAAATCAACTAATTGAATGCAAGCTTTTTCCCTCAATAAGTGAATTACGTTGGTTTTATGCAAAGATTTTTTTTTTCAGGTTATCTCTTGAGCTGAGTAGAATGAATAATGCAAGCAAGGCTCTGCCTTCAGGAACATCTGAGAATGCCAGGTACTTTCACTAATATTTTAGAAAATCTGAACCAGAGCTCTCAAGAGTAAATCCTCCAAGAAACAGACAATTAGTAATCACCTATGAAAATATTCAAGTGACTTTGCTAGAGTCATTGTGTAGGAAAATAAAGATGGAGTCCAAATTTCCAAACAACAACCTGTCTTAATCAAAAAACCATGTCCTGCCTTTCTGAAAGACTTCACCTCATTCACTCCATACTTTTCAAATTTCCAGAAGAGCCAGAAGTCATAGACTCTTTCATTTCATTTCCTTTTCATTTCAGTTAAAACCTTCGTCCCACTAGTGTTCCCACTGGTTTTCCAATGGAAAAATGCACCATTAGAATGTGCTGTAATTCTCCACTGTCAACTGGCAAATAATGGGAAACAGTATCAGACAGAACAGATAAAGCATAACATCTGAAGTATTTAAGACTAATCTCAACTAAAAGCAGAAAAGGCTTTAATACTGAACACAAGATGTCAGAAGATCCTGGCCTAACAGTAAGTCTTATATTAAAAATTACATTGCATTTAAAGATAAAAACATTTTAAGAAACCAAAAATCACACCAAACAAAACATGAGGATTAAACTAAAGATAATTGAAAGATTAGATTGTGTGGCTTTAGTCATTCCTAATAGAAATTCTCTTCAGAGATGTGTGCCCCAGATTAAAGATTCTACTCTGAAGCACCAGAACGAAGACCTCTTTATTTTATAATGATTTTCAATGGCAACAGGAGAGCAAACTGGAACAGTTGTGTAGAAAAGCAGATAAAGCCTTTGCAAAAAAGTAGTAAGAGTTTATAGCTCACATTTTAATTGAAATTCCTAACCAGTTTAAACAAAGTGAGAAACACATTTTTAAAGGAAATGCACAAATGCAGAGAACAAGACAATTCCTTCCCTGAGGTGTTTTCTAATTAAAATGCCTGGACATTACTTCCTCATAAATTAATCGTTTGTCATGGTAGTCTTTTTCTAGGGTGAATGAGACTCGTTTATAAATGCTTTCCTCTCTGCTGCTTCACATTACAGATTGTATGCCAGTACAAAAATATGGTAAATATTGAAATGGAACAGCCATGAGGAATTTTGTTTAGATCATTCTGTAAGCTAGACATTGTCAACCATGTATTTTCAGTCATATACTCAAGAATAATATTAAACATTCAAAAAGTGAAGTGTTGCAGAGCTCTGATGCTTTCATCTTATACAAGGAATTTTTACCTTCTAATTTTAAAAGGTTTCAACAAATTACATGTTCAATACTACATTGCATGTGTATGGAATTTACTCCTAATTTTGTATATTGAAAGAAGCATTTGAGAAAGAAACATCCAAAACTGCTCCAGGTTTGTCTCTTTTTATCTATATAACTGGGAAGTCACTGAACCCATTTAATTTCCTTAAACTAGAGTATTAAATATTGGCTAAACTGCTCCCCTACAGTTATTTATAATTATTATTATAATTATATAGTTATTTATAATTAACAGCAGTAATTCACTACAGTAGGATCAGAGTTCAGGTATTTAATGTTTCCAGTGATCCCAAACTTACTTTCTCACTTCATATATAATTATGTCTGGATTATATCTTCTAGCAGCATCAAGTATTAGCATAATTTTCATTACCTGGGCCTTGGGGTTGGGTTTTTTTTTTTCATTCTTCCATTAAACTAAACCATGCTAATACTGCTGACTGATGCAGGAGAGGTTTATTCTTTGGTGCAAATGGAGAAACTGTCACAGGTAATTTTTAGGATGACATAAAACAGCTCATTGAAATGTCAACCTGGAGCTACAGCAAGTATGTCACGTGAAGGATGACTTTAAATTTGCTTCCATGAACAATGTTTAATGACGCTTTATGCAGCTTTATAAAAGCACCTTAACACCTTTCTGATCTAAACCAGAACACTTAAGTATTCCAAACCAACAGCAGACCACCCAATACCTTTGCCTGGAAGCCTCAGAAATCCCATCTTTAGAGGGACATACTTTTAATATCATGAACATTTTAATTGCATTTAGATTATTATCTCGTGATCCAGCAAAAAACTATTGCATTTAATTAAAGAAGTAAAGCAATGTCTTAGTTAAATATTAAATAAACAGCTATTTTTGTGTATACATGCAAAGGAATGCGAAGCATTCTTGTAATCAATACATCAGTGTTAATTAACCATTAACACAGAAGGACAAAATTTAGGAATAAGAGCGCAAAGGTTACAGAGAATTAAACAAGTCAGGCCCTCAAAGCACAGCACTGCATGTTATAACCATGGGCTCTTCACAGCCCCACACCTCTACTTCCCCCATGCAGGCAAGCACGTGCTGAGGTCAGTCTGGGTCATCCAATGATCCCAAAGAATTCAAATGCATTCTCCTAAAGCTGCAGAGTTTAGTGGTAAATTAAAAAAAAAAAATCCACTAAAAATTATGTCTATAATTCATCTACACATCAAAACACAGTAACACTATGGTGACCATATATTCTTTCATTTAGGCCTGGCAGAGCACTGAACTCTTCTTTTGTATATTACTAAGCAGACCCATCCTGAAAATACAGGTTACAGAAAAACCCACTCACCATTTTAAAGCAAAGACGTATATTTATGGTTGACAAATGGCCAAAGTCTTCGGGATTTCCTGAGAAGTTTACTAGCGTAGCTTCTGACTCTCCTTCTTTATAGGGTGTAGTGCAGTTCAGCTGTAATCACTAGGTCCAGTCTTATCACCCCGACTCTCTTCAGGTGGCACAAATTGCCTGAGCACCTGTTTCACTCGCAGTTCTTGAGTCCAGACAATGACAATTAATGCTGGCTACTGCTGTGTGAAAGGTGGGGGTTTTTCAAGCAATGACCTACTGCCTAGAGCCGTGGCTTGCCCTATTATGTGAGGCATCAATTTGCCTTCCCAACATCCGGTAGCTCTCCATGGTCCTTCAGTCTCTTCCCTCACTTCGTTCATTACGCCCAAGTTCATGAGTTTTTCCTGATCAGTCCTGGCAATCTCAACATCTGGCTCTCTCTAACATATAAACAGATTTTAAGCCTAAATAATGTTTCAAATACTTCCCTTAAACTGTTGTAACACACTTCAGTAAGACTCACTTCAGCGAGGTAAGAACAAGCACCAAGGCACAGCTGAAGAGTTTCAGTGGTGCATCTATAGTCAGACTGCTGGCAAAAGCATCCCCCCTACAGACTAAACTAGAACAGCAGAACCCAAAATACAGTTTAAACTTTTAAATGGAATTACATACAGAAATTGCATTACTGAAAAATGTGTCTTTGAAACAGGATCATTATCTGAAAATCAGCTTCACAGTGAAAGAGAAGATATACAGTGATATGGCTTCAACTTCCAGCTCTGCCAGATTCCCTATGTGAACTTAAACAAAATATAAATGTTTTGCTGTTCTCTGTTTTAGAAGCCAGGAGCAGCAAATACCTCTTTTCTCTCTCTCCTGCCATCTGCCTTTTTTATTTACACTGTGGTGCTAAGAAGACACACAGACATGACTTAGTCAAAACACAGGTACTCTCCTTCATCTCAACAGGAGTTCCTCAAGATCCTGGTCACTCAGTTACCTCCATCTTCTTAGCCTTTGCAAAGGAAATAAGGTAAAGTTTAATTAAAAGGAAGGTTTTTACACTTACACTGGCAATCAAATTTCTGTTCTGTGAGGCAGAAAGGCCTAGTGTGGTATCCTCCAATAAAAAGTTTTAAACCCCCTAAATTACTACTGTTTGAAGTGATGAGTCAGACCACTGCCAAGTCACGATTCTTTAGGACAAATACATCTTCCGCTTTATCTGTAATTTATTCCAATATTACTTGTACTACTCGATATTTATCAGGTGTTTCTTATGCAAGAGAAGGAGAGAAAGTGATAAGATCCCAGACACTGCGTGTCTGAAAACAATGAGCAAGGAAAAGAAGCAGCAGCACAAACACAACATACGTGTAAGTAACTTCCTGAATGACTTGGCAGCCCAGTTTGTTTATCCCAATTCAAATACTAAGTACTATATTCATACACAAAGGCAGCAACGTGCTTTATTTTCAGACACACTCATCTAGGATCTCATCACTTAAAAATCAGCAGCCTTATGTGACCAAGTGCACAAAATGTTAAAAACCAAACGTACTTCCACAGATGTTAAATACCAATGCAATGAAATGTATCTACAATTGTTACAAAACAACGCAGAAAAGATTTCTTACGGATTTACAATGGCCACTGCACTTGTTTTTAGGTAACTACAGATTCCTTCCCCAGCAGTAAAGCTTAACATAACGCAGTTTACCATGGGTATGATGGGCTCTCAAAACCACCTGAACACATTCCATAATTTCAGAATAGCAGGATACATCCTCAAACTGTATTTCACCTTATTCAACCACACTGCCAGAAATAACAGTACCAAATTTTTGACACAAATGCTGGCCCCTATCCTGTATGAGCATCTATGTCCCGAAAAAAATCAATAAAAGCAAGACTAGCTCTCTAAAGATCCAAAAATGATGCCTACTGAAGGCAGGACAGAAATAAGAACAAGACTGTGCTGACAGGCTTGTTCCTTATTTACTGGATAATGTTTGGCACAGACCAGTATTACTCTAGATATTACTTGCAGAGTGACATGTATGAAAAGATAAATGTTACTGACCAAAGCACAAAGTTACCACAGAATTATCTGTGGTAGTATCCTTAAGTAGGAAACAGTGGCTTGATGATGCAAAGCTAGGATGGATAACTGCCATCTTAACTTCTGGGAGAAAAACAGGAAAATCCCATGCCTAATAATCTCCTTTCTTAAAAACCATCCATAACTTATCAAAAATAACTAGATAAATCCAGGAGAGGTTTTTTTGTTGTTTTTTAACAGAAGAATATGAAGTGGACATCAAAAGCACATAATTTGCTTCAATTAAGTGAATGGGAATGCACAACTCCCTGGCAATATATAAGAAAATCCACACAAGAGACAGACTTGGTGAAAGGCACAAGTTCAGCCAGCTTCTACTGAGCAGGAATTCTGCAATTGATCCATCCTTTACATGGAAAGGTAAAATACCATTAAGGTCCCCCTGAAATGATTGAATCCACATTTAAATAGAAACTCCAAACTAGTCATGCACTTCTCTACAAGGTTCATTATCAGGAAATGCCGTTTAATGACCCTCCTAAAGATGTGGAATTCAGCAACAGATAAAACTTTTCAGTAAACAACAACTTCATCAAGTATACCAAATGAATTTCAACAGTTAAATCTTCCTCCTTCTTTGACAACCTTCCTGTTTTCCTCTATTTCACCTCCTTTCTCCTCTGCAGGATGATGTATCATTGTTTGATGAGCCTCCACTATTATCAGCCTTTCCTTGCTCACAATTAAGAAGAGCGACAAAAGTTTTCCTTGGCTGAGATTAGTCTGGATTGACCGCCAACTTCCATGGTGCTATGAGGAAGAATGGGTTTGATCAGTACCGAACATTTTAAAAGAAACCTTTGTACTTCAACAACCTCTCTTTCTAAAATCTACTCAATTTTTTAAAAGATTACATAACTAATCATTAGATTATGAGACACTAGTAGAGGTGTTATATATTCCTACTCACAGCAAGCAGACAAAGCACACATTTTCCTCGCAATGCTCTTTACTTTAAAACACACATTAAAAGAATTCTGTGCTCCGAACCTGATATTACTTGTGTTATACACTTGAGTTCTCAGTATTTCAGAAGGTGCATTGTACCACCACATTTATTCCTACATTGCTGCAGGAGTGCTACAGCACTCCTAACTCTCCTGTTTTAAACACCTATCATGTCTAGATAACCTATCCTCAGTGTATCTATATTAATGTATATACTATATTGAATAATTTGGAAATAATTTGAAAAGGTTTGGTTTTCTTCATGTCATTGTCATCTCCACTGCATTATCAGTCACTAGAATAGGCTCCCCAGGAAAATGGTTATGGCACCAAGCCTGTCACAGTTCAAGGAGCATCTGGACAACACTTAGTCATATGGATTAGTTTTAGGTAGTCATGCAAGAAGCTGCAAATTGGACTTGATGATCCTTCCAGGTCCCTTCCAACTGGAGATATTCTGTAATTCTATGATTTACTTTGCAGTTACAAAGAAGGCTAAATCCATGCACATGGCCACTAAGCAGAAACAACCCTCTAGAGAAAAGGGTACAACACATTAGCATAAGCAACGATGAGAATCATGTCTGTTCAAGAAGAAGAGCAACTTTTTAAAGAGCAATTTTTAGGTAGAGGAACAAATTATTTCCATGCATGATCATTAGGGGAAGAAATCACCACTCCAAAATACCTGTATGATATCAAATTAATTATTGATTCCCACCCAGTCAAACACATTCTTTTAAGAGTGCCTGGATTGCTTTTTCCCCTCTCAGAGAGTACAAGAGCACTCAGACTCCTAGAAAAAGAAACAAAATTACAGACTACAACATACTGTAACACAAGATTATCTTTATTTCAAAATTGTACAAAGTATAAACATAAAGATATAATTACACTGAAGTAAACCCTGCTCTTTAAGTATCTGAATACTTTAGCAATGATATGGTCATGAAAAAATATCTTCATTTTTCTCTTTAGGAAATTTTATCTGATGGAGCGATACATCATGAAATCAATTGTTGTACATCTGGGAAATTTACCAATGGAGCTCTCCTCCACAGGGGTGTACACTTTGATTTGCCTCATGTGAGTGTCTCTTCCATTTTGGTGATTCGCTAGAACAGCAATCTGGATCATAAAGGTGCGAATGGGCTTCTTGTGAGTATCTGTCAGAGGAACATGGATCCAGCCGCTCGGTTCCACTAATTCCAGTTGCTGCCAAGAACAAGACAGAAGACCAAAACATTCAGAAACAGTTCACATACTTCATATAAATGATCACATATTAAACCCATTTAATAAAGCAGTCTTGTTAATCAGATTTTACCCTTTCAAATTAATTTGAAATAACACAGTTGAATACTCATAGCTAATTTACTGCTCGTGTAACTGGATACAAATTAATTTGGTTGTCTGCAGTTGTGTTTGCTTTTGCCTTTCAGAATCTACTCCTCATTTTGTGCCCTAACCTTAAAACAAAAATCAGTATAAAAGAACACAGACTCAGTGTAAACTCAAGAAAGAAAAAGAAATAGTATTTGGACCTTCTTACTGAAGAACAATGCTCAAAGATGACAGAAAGGATGCATTTTAAATTGCTTTATCTAGGCACTCTGAACTACAATATGACTTAGGTAGGAAATTAAGGGCACACAAAGTCTGGATTTTCAGAAATTCTTTAGATTATCAGGGGGACTGGGGAGGAGGAAAAGGAAGGTGGCAGAGGATAAAATATAGGATACCTCAAACTTCATCTCATGTATCAAGACAGATGCCTGGCCAATTAACAATTGCTGCACAGCCATTCAATCACATTCTAACCACATTTTGACCTGCGTTTTTTACAACATACCCAGTGTGACATGATGATTTTTTCTTTTTTAATTTTAATCCTACACAAACCAATGCCAAGGCAAGCAAAGAACAGCATTTTGTTAACTCTAAACCACATCACTGACACATCAGATTGCTGAAATCAAGCTGGATGCTATGCAGAGCATGGTAACAGCTTTTGTTTAAAGCTAGCTGCCCAACTTCAAAGCACAGCTCAAAACACACATGGAAGAGCACACAAGTAAACAGAAGTCATGCGGGGGGGGAAAGACAACAAAACACAAAACAATTGTCCACTAGCAAGTGGATTTCACACAGCTAAGCAAATAAGAGTGCTGTTCTTAGCAGCTGAGTTCCCCTAAGGAAGACATCTGTGCTTTGAGCAGCTCAAAATTCCCATCTTTCTCCCAAAAATACTGCACGGCACATCCTGTCAAATGCCTTGTTTATGCTGAAGCTTTCAAAAGACCCATCTGAGAGCTACAGGTTCAGAGGCAGCAAACACCCTGAGAAAATTACTCAAGAAACAAGTAAAAAAGTTTGATGACTACTTCAGTTTCAAGTAGCAAACAAAAAAATCTTTTACACCTCCACCTTAAAAGAAAGAACAAGAAAAGAAAAACATCAACAAAAAACCACAACCCAAAACTCTCCACTGCTGCAGATTCTCCAACAAATTATTTCCAAAGCATTAAATTCACTAAACCTTAGCAGCAAATCATTTCACTCTGGGAGCTAGACATTTCCACAAACACACAGTCACTTATTTGTTGTAGTGCTGTCCCTCTCAAAAAACTTTTAAAATCTTTTTTTTTTTTTCTTTGCATAGGAAACCTCAGGTAATAGCTGACTTTACAAAGGGATGAAAAAAAAAAGATGTCTTGTTGAAGCAGCATTACAAAGGGGGAATTTGTCATGGTGAGGTGGCAGTAAACAGCTTGAGCAAGGATGCTTTCCATCTTCATAGTAAACAGAGGAGGAGGATCCTCCCAACATTTTATTCAACTACTACTAAGGTCAACTGACTGTGATTTTGAAGAGAATTAAAAGGCTATTGCTAATTAAACTTGCATTTTGATATTATTCTCATTGTCTATACAAATTTTGACTGCTAATTCAAAGTGGAAAATTTGAGTTCAAGAGATTTTTATGCTTGGATCAATATGAAATTGATTAGTTAATAGAGTAAAAAAAAAAAAGGTACCAAAAAAAAGGTACCAAAAATATAAGTATGGCATATTTTTCAATGCTTTGTTTTCTCCCTGATTGAGGGAGGCAGTTATATGCTCTATTTACAGCATGTTATTTTCCAGTCCTGCTACAAAGGCAACCAATTTCTTCCCAAGCCCTTCTACAGAGATGGGACAAGTCATTCCTTCACCTGTCAAATTGGCAACTGAGTCATTAGGTTAATTAGACTAAAAGGTTCCCTGGCTCCAGATGTCAAATTTCACGTACTGTGAGCCAGTTTTTGCTGTCTTAAGTGAAATACAGGATTTTACAGGAGGTTTAGCTCCCACTGAGTTCACTTGCAGTTCTGCATTTCTGCAAGTGGATCCGAGTTCTCAACACAGCCACTTGAACACAGAGCCTGAGCAGCCACCTAGGAACAGTCACTTGAGTGCCTCTTGTAGAAACACGACTGAGCACAGACAGAACACAATTCACCAAGCATCACTGAACTGTATTAGCCACAAAGCCTTTTTTTTAACTCCTCAAGTCTCAGCTTCACTCACTCCACATTTTTCAACTTCCCTTACAGATGAATACACAATCTTTACTTGTACAAATTCTGGACTCATCCTCAGAATAGGTCCCTTTCCCCATTCCAGTCAAACAGTTGCCTCTTGGACAAAGCACGCGACACTTGTGATGAAGTTGGAGGCTACAGTGTACTAAGTACCAGAGGTCAGAGTTAGACTGAAATGTTTGAAAAAAGGGAGCTCTTGATTTCTGCCCTCTAAATAACATTCCTGTACTGACATTTGAGTCTAACCTTTTTTTTTTTTAATTGATGCTCACATAGTTCATTAAAACCTTGGTACCCACTCAGCTACTGAGGTTTAAATGCAACAAAACCAAATGGAACATTCAGTAGAAAAGGAAGTATTGTTTTGCCAGTATGATACACACATTTTCTGTGACCAAAGGAATGGTATAAACCAGACACACACACACTCCCAAATTCTTCTCCTCCACATCTGTCATGCTCTTTCAGATGAGTGAGACAGTTTCTTTTTCCAGAGGGCCCAGGTCCATCACCAGGGAGAAGGAACAGGACATGGGAATAGGCAGGGGTGATACAAGACACAATGCTGCCCACTTCTAGCTCAGTGTCAGCACCCAGACCCAACCGTCACAACTCTTAGCAGAAGTGGGATGAAATATGCAGCTCTACTCTGCCTGGAGCATTCCCAGTGTGAACAGAATCTAAAGGAAGCTTACTGTGAAGTTTTAAGAAATTCCTATTAAGCCCATGCAAATGGCAATCTTTCAAAGCCTTGTAAACTGGTCTGGAAATTTGGGTGGATTTTTACAGGGAGGCAAAAGGCACATCTTCAACACAAAGGCTGAACTATTGCCAAATTTCAAATCCTTGCTTTAGAGCTTGGGGGCACTGGAGCATCAAAGAACGACACCAGAATATTCTCACACAAGCAAAACAGCGTACTTTTCACTAGCCTTATTCTTGGAACAGAACTGCTTTGGATGAAACTTTCAAAAAATTTAACTCTAAGCAGATATCTGGCATGGAAAAATCTGTCTGAACTGAACTTTAGCAAAAGGTAAAGTAACTAACAGTTAAGCCTTAAAACGGAAAGGGTCACATAACCTTATATACAGGTGGCACTGGCAGCTCCACCTATAGTAAATACTATACTTGAAATCCATTTCACTCGACTTTGCTCAAAGTCAAGCCTGTTCTTTAAAAGCACAGACCACTGTATATATATGCAGACACACACACATACAGATATATATATTTCACCTCAATTCTATAGCATCAGTCCACTACGAGCAAATACCAGATTAAGCTACCTCCTGTATTTTTAATCTTATGTAGATCATTAAGATTCAGTCACAATTAACTGTCTTCCAAGAAATTTTAAAAAATCAGCTTTATTACTAATCACTCAAGTGAAATTAAAAAATCAAAATTTCTTTCTGCTATGTGTTTTTCCAGAAAAGTTTTTTTTTTAAAAAAGGAAAACACAGGAATGAATCAGTGCAAGTTCAGTATTGGTAACTCAGGACAGTTCCTGCAGCTCTAGACTACTCTTACTGTACAATATATTAAAAGCCCAGGGTTTGTGGCTTTTTAAAATTTGCTTCTAATACTATAAATTTTGTGACAATTGGAAAACAAGAAGACCATGAAAGTCAAAACAAAAGAACAAAGGGATAAAAATTGAAATGGAAAAATCACTCACTTGTCCTTGCTGCTGTTATACTCTAGCTCTTCTGCTTTCTCTCCGCTGCTTTCTTATTTTTCCTGTCCTCTGCGTGCTACAGCTTTACCTATGGACATATACTCTCAACTCCAGGAATCCACATTATTTGGAAAGCCAAAGGAAAATTAATGTTCTCAATGGAAATCTCCTCCCCAGCCTATTTAACAGCCCTGTTTCTTCACTTTACTGTACAGTCCAGAAGTTCTACAGAATTCCATACATATTTGGCAAGGCTACTTTTGCACCTACTGGGTGTCCTACCATTGAAGATGCAATCCACACAACAAAGTAAAAATTTAAAAAAGAAAAAAAGACCAAAGCAACTTGAGGCTACACTTCAGAGAGATGACTGGATACAAGACCATAGCTTTTAGGAGGATGCTTGTTCTACAATCACTAGCCTCCTTATAAACTAAGAAGTTATTTACCCAAATAATACTTTTCTACTGTATTAATCCTACCTAAATTGAATACTGACCTATTTTCCACAATCAGTGACATTTTGTTTACATTCTGTGGTGTCTCCAAATGGCATATAACTCTAACTGCTACTTCTACTAGGGTTACAAATGCAACCCAAGTTTTTGGCTACATTTGCAGTAGGCTAACATCCTTTAAATAAGACATGATTTTTCTTGCCCTTTCAAGGTATCTTTTGTGAAGAAACAGAAAGGAAAAAACTCACTGTAAGTAGTTTCACATTCAGGGTAACTACAAACACATCCCAGATGTATGCTAGACAGGGCTTCCAGCTCAAGGGAATACATATATATAGGAAGAAGAAGCAGCCCATTTCTTTTTGCTCTGGGAAGAGTGTGCAGAAGAGGACCTAGGTACTGACAGAAAGCAGAGAATTCTTGCCACCACCACAGCTTCAGCACAACAACTTGATTCTGAGATGGTGGTACCTCATCAAATTTCCATTTCATCAACTTCACTACTAGATTCAAATGGCTGTGAAATCAAACAGCATTTGATTTTACTCCTCCTACTTTTCTCATAAAACTGTTAAAGCTGCTTTTTGTTTTAGTGACTCAGCCAACTATGAAATTAAAAGTAGTGGCTAGACTCTTCTTCACACATATAATTTTGTCTATGTGCTTAGCTAGTTCTTACAATACAGTTATTATAAAAACCTAAGTTTTTCAAAGCAGGTGTTCTCAATAAATAATGTATTCTTCCAAGCAGCAGATTATAAAACTAAGTTTCAGGGAAAAGAAATGCTATGTTCAGAAATTAAATATTTATCAATACACAAACTTTCCCACGTAGAGAAAGGCTTTTTCCTGTTTAGCCATTGTTTTTTACAGCTATACAAATATGTTTTCACAACAACTGGCAAGGAGAAAGAAGGCTGGCTTGAATTCCAAACTTCTGTTTCCATAACTGCCATGTCCTACCAGGTAGTTACCAGGACTGAGAATCCGTGTGCCTCTGCATAATTCCAGGTATTGGAACTGTCAACACATGAAGTAGCAGAGCTTGGGCTTCAGCCATCACTTCACTTAGGAAGGAAGAGAACCAGTTAATAGCAGTGATGCACCAGTTCCAGCAGAAAAAATGAAGCATGTCCAAAAGAAACTTGGCGAATTCCAAGTGAGCCAAAGGAGGGACACCACATTAGCAGCTTAACAGGGAACACAGGAACAGGCTCAAAGGACCCACTGTGAACAGCACACTCCTGTGCTCGGATGAAGCAACGACCACCTAAGGAGGTGCCTCTGTGGTCTTAATCAGGCACCTCCTTAAACGGTCAAGAAATCTCATTTCAGTCCACTAGGCAAGAGAAGTTTTCCATTCTTTTAAACAGCAGTTCCTGAAGAGTCTAGAGGAGCACAGTCCAACCCTCAGGAACAGTCAGCTGTGGATTTGGGTAGACAGGAGACTAGTTGCAGAATAAGCTATATTAGACAATGAAACCTGCAAACACTAAAAGTTCCTATCTTTTAGTATCCTATACACTAAAGTATCCTATAAGCTCTTTGTTCAAATAAAGTGAAAGAAATAACTTTTGGGAAGACTGAGAAGGTTGAAAAAGGTCCAAAAGATCCTTGCAAGAAGTTTTATAGAACCTCCTTTAGACTATTCTGCTCCAGATTAAAACAGTAAAAATTAATCAATGGCCAGGTGTTAGAAAGCTGCATCCAATTAAAATAAAGACAACTAAACACTCAAACCAAGCTAGGAAGAATATGTAGAAAAGGAAGAAAAGGAAATCTGGAAAAGCAAATCCTTTGTGGGTTAAGGATTAGTATTCACAATGCTCAAATACAGATTCTTACACTGCCTTTCCAAATTTCCTGTTTGGATTACTTAAGCACACAACACACACTGGACAACATCAGTGGGTTGTGTCACATGCCACCTTCTGAGGGGAGCAGATGATGCCAACTGAGCCATGTATGATGCAACCTAAACTTCGTCTGGCAGAATGACTCATCAGCCAACTCATGAAATGGTCTCAGTGACTGGTCCATTTTGATATTCTTTAGAATTGGGTATCCTGATTGTAATTTTCCCATACAGATAAAAAGGAACCCTTTTGATTCTGCTGAGAAACCAGTGCAATATCTTCCAAGAGGTATATAGTTGATTCAGACAGAATTTCAATATTACAACAGGAATAAAGTTAGGAAGAGTTGAAATTTAACCCATGGGATGGTAAACACGGAAAGTTAGCTTTTTCATTATGAATGCCCTCATAGTCTGTCTTTGAAATCTTCTGAAGTCAGATGAAAGACACATAAGAGGACAACAGTTAAGTCTTAGACATGAGGGGGAGCCTCTGGTGAGTAAGAACGCACGTGAGCCTGCTGTCAGATGGAGGAAATGGGGTACAATGGCACACACTGTGGAATACCAAGAGCTTTAGAACATGGATTCACAGGAAAAACCACTCTTTCAAAAGCACCAAGTGATGAAGAATCCCACGTAATGATGCCTGCAAAAGGGTCAAGACTGTGCTGAACTGCCCACATACAAAACTCCTGACAGATGAAGTCATGGATGGTCTGGACACGTGTGGAGGGGCCCCTGTCCGTGGTACTTAAGCAACCACCACCCTGCCCATCACACTCCCACCACAGCATCTGCTCACAGCATTTGCACAGTCAGGTACATCCAGCCTGAGATACAAAGAAATAACCTGCCAAATGTTCAACTACTGTGAAATTGTCAGCCAGACCTGTCTGACTCAAATGCAATTTCAGAAAATATTGTCTGCTTAACTCTGGGTGGCAGGAAAAAAAGCAAAAGGGAAGGAAAAAAGAAAAAAATTACAGTCTTTGAATACTTCATTCTCTAGAATGTGGCTGAAAACAACTCTTCATTCTAGAAAATTTACCTGCAGAAACCATCAGGAATTTGTCACAGACTGTTTGCTAGGAAAGTCTCTCTGGAAAGAAAGCAACACTGTTTTCCCATTTGCTCTGCCATATGCACTTTTTTTTATTATGTTCTGTGAGGAGCAATGCATAGGCAGCTCAATATTTATTACAAAAATACATACCTCAAGAGGTATATCTGCTTCAGAGAAGGACAAAAATGTTGAACAGGCTTGGACAGTTTGCTTTTCAGTCCTACATTTTTGAAATCCTATTGTTAAGTGAGGTCATTTGAACTTTCACATAACAGTTTATGCTGGACACATCCATAAATTAAATCTTGTTAGGGAAGGATTGCCATGCTGTGTATGCTTTAAGTGGCAACCACCCTATCCACTGGAATTTCAGAAAAAAAATACAAAAACCTTCTCCCTGTCCCTTTGAAAAGAAGAATGATCAAGCCAGCAAATACAGAATGTCAATGCAGTCTAGAATGGAGTTTCATATGTGCAAGTATGGAAATAAGGCCTAAAACACCAACACAAACCTACTCACAGCAGGAAGCCATCTAAGTTTAGTTTGGTATCAGCTAAAAGAGATTCCATCTTAACAGGAATCTGTTGCTCCAGAAGGAATACAGTCTCCAACTGAAATCAGCCATAACAGCTGTGAAATTTTGAATCTCTGATTTTTAAAAAAAATGGGTTTCATAACTCATTTAAGGATCAGTCAAGAATGGAGGAAGGGAAGACAAATACATCCTAAGTGCAGGAGCATTCTCCTGTAGGGACTTAGTCTCACTCCATCGCTGTCACAATCCATAGGAATGGCACAGCAGTGCCTTTGCAAGGGCACTGCAACTCTGAGAAGATTCCTGGTATCAGGGGGAGTCCTTCAGACCTACCAGGACTTGGTTCCAATGTGAACCTGTTCTGTCCCCTGAGCTTAACAGACAGCACACTGAAGATGAAAAAGCTACAAAAAAATTCTTGAGCTTAGGCTCTGGAGTGGTGGCCTGGCTGACAGTATCAAAAAATAGGTAATGCAGCACCCAAAACAAGCTTTCTGCTTCAGTTTGCCTATTTCTGGTACCTAAGTTGTGTAAAGTTTTAGTTGCAGACATACTGGAACAGACTGCATCTGGGCAGTCTGGAATTAAAAATGAATGGTAGAAAATCCATGGTTTGCTGCAAGTCTTTTCAAAATTCCAGCATTCTGAAGGAAGAATGAGGGTTGTTTGTTTTTTTTTTTTAACCAGGGTACTTTACAACTCAAATTATCGGTGACTCAGAGTATTATAGATGCAGATGTGAGAAAAGAAACAGTACATTTAAAAAATAAAAAACTAACAAAAAATTACTATAAAATATATAGCCAACACTTCACACAGCACATTTAGAAAGAAGTGCAAATCTCATTTAGCGAAAACAGATGGTTTACACCTTTAGGGAAGCACTTCAAAGTTTATCTCACAGCAATATTTCTTCATTTTATGGACAAGTACCTAAGGACAAGGCCCCATATGAACAAGGTAACTGTGTAAGGACGCTATTAAGTAGGAATCTGGAAAATGATGACCAACTGATACAAGTAACTTTTGGAGGGCTTTTGAGAACCCTCAGTAACTTTTACCTGATGAGAAAATTGAAAAAAAACAACTGTCAAGCATAACAAAAGCCTCTACAACTTCCTACATTCACTCAAACAAATAGTACCATCTGCATTCAAAATTTTTAGACACAACACAAAATACAAAATTGTGACAAAAGTATCAAAAAAACCCTATCTGGTTAAGTATGTGGACTAAGTTTTCATAACAAAGGAGATAGGGCACATAGCTCTTAAAAAATACTTAATACTACACATTACTAGCCTTTTTATTTAAGTTTGTATTTTAGTCATAAATTTGAGTTCTCCCCGCCCAAGCACCAAAAAGGCCTAAGATTTTCCCGTACTGAGATACCAAAATCTTAGTCCCTCTTCAGAGCAGCACCCACCCAAAGTAAAGACATCATCTCTTACAACTTCCAGGTGAGTCAGGCTGCTCTCAGGGAAGAGAGTAGCACTTCAACCATCTACTGAGGAGAGGCAGGGGAAACCAGTAATGCAAGAGCAGACAGCTCCACAGAGAGAACAGAAACAGACTGAACGAGGGCTGCTGCAAAGAAGTTTGAACATGTATTTAAAAAACCATTCTGAAGTTCAGGTGAATTTGCATTACAAATGGAACTGCTGACTGAAGAACGGGACAAGGCAGCTGTCTTTTATGAAAAGTAACAGAACAGGCTGGACTTGATGATCTCAGAGGTCTTTTCCAACCTAAATGATTCTATGATTAACACCACAGAATCTTCACAGAGAGCACAGACAGAATTTTCTGTAAGCAAGAAACAAGTGCTTTGAACAACAGCCTTATACAAGAGGACCTTAAGGCAAATAGAATGAACACATCAAAACCCAGAAGATAGAAAAGCATAAAGGGAGAACTCCTAAGAATTTTTTTCGACCTAGAACTGCTGGGTACAAGCAGGAACAATATAAATGTATTTTATGGGTGCACTGCACATACTGATTGTAAATGCAAGTTAAGGCTGGAAAACATTTCTGGGAAATAACTAATTTTACAAAGGGGCAGAAGTTTGCAAATTGGATGAAAACTGTACTGCAGATGTCTGCAGTTCCCATTTCTCCTAACATATATAATGGAATGATACTATGTTTGTGTGAAAGTGCAAAAAAACCCAGGTCATAATTTACCTTCAAAATTGTTTAGCCATATCCAGGAAATATGTCTAGACACAGCTACAGTTAAATTATACAAAGAAAGTATTTGAAAAAAAAATTATGCAAGGAATATTAAAGATTTAAGTGTCTGAAAACTGGCCACACTGAGTTAATTCTCTATCAAACCATCTCAAATAACTTAGTGGCAATAACCTAGTGACCACATTTCATGCCATGCACTTTGCATCCCAGAGAATGCATAAAATTAATAGGGGAAATGAACAAATGTAAGAAAATAGGGAATATCACGATATTCAAGAAATAGTCCATAGTAGTAGTAGCAGCCAGCTGCTAGCTCTCAAGCACTCTCTATAGGTGAGGGGAAGAAAGTACATCTAAACCAAAAAAAGCCCATTCCCCTCACTGAAAAGGGCTATCATTACACCTTGAAGAGAACTAGATTTCTAATCTTCTATGAGAAGACAGGCCCACAAAACAACATGGCTCTAACTTTTTATCTGTTACACAAGATTGCAGTTCCTGAGTGCCTTTATTTGTCAGGAAAAGACTGGAACAAATTATACCTGAGTGCTACCAAATTAAAAAAAATCCTACTCAATCTTTACCAGTGAGAGGACAAGTTGATGCTTAAAGACACAAAAAGCCCAGGGGTTAAGGGAAAGCTTTCCTCCTGGTTTCACAGGAGTGACTTGCTTCTGAGAATTACAGAGGATTGCCTCTCCCAAAAATCAAGGAATTTAAAGACCCTTAACTTCTGTAAATAATCCCTGAATCCTGCAGAAGTACAGTATGCAAACAAGTAAAACATTTCTGCGCCTGGATAAGGATTCTGTGGATACTCAGTAAAGGCGAGTGGGGCAAAACCTGATAAACTCCAAGATTACTCAAGTGTGTTGTAGCACACCAGGTTTCAATAAGCAAATGCAGAGTAACATTTCACAGGATCCAGAGCAAACCTAATGCTCAGCTCAAGGAATATTTACTCATTGGAAACAAATGCAAAAAACTGTTGTGAAAACTATTTGTGCAGATTTAAAATGCAATGCAGTCTCATCTAAGAAAGATGCCAAATTCATAAACATGTCTCACTGGAGATATATTTTCATATGAATGAACTTTAGAAGAGAAGAAAAAGGACTATATCTGTCAGAGGTTCAGCTGGGTAGTTTTATGTGAGCCAGAAAACACTTCCATAAATTTCCAGAGCTGGAATCAGGTCTGTTGCCCAATGGAAGCATTTAATTTTACATCTAAACAGAATTTCTTTAAAGTGCTGTAACAAATGCAGTAGAGTTTTTACCTCTTGCTTGTGTTTTCTTACAAATCAATAAGAAAGTGTGTCCAAAGAAAAATGCAAGGCTTTTTTCCATTGTTTTATGTGGAGGTCAGATTCTAGACTCTGCTTCTTTCAATCTAGATGAATTTTAATTCTTGACTTTTCTGGGAGTCAAAGGTTCTTCAAGTCACCATTCACTCAAAGAATGTACAGTTTAAAAAGGTATTCAGTGGTGCTGTACACTGTTGGGCTAATGACTCCCTCACTGCAACAGCACTTCTGCTACAAACAGCATCTGGAATAGTCTTAGTGCTACATCCTACAGACCAAGAATATGAGCTCTTCAGCATGAACTGTATAAGAATCAAAATAAAATTACATCCTAAGTATCCTCCTGAAAAATGAGGGGGCAGTGGAAAAAAAAAAAAAGCACGAGAACAAGATAATTAAAAACTTGTTTACCAGCAGGCCTGCTATGTCCTAAGTCTAGAGCTACTGTGGGGTGTCATCTTACTGCTTAACAAAGTGCAGTCAACAACAAGCAGATGGAATTGGATTGCAAATCTATGTGACTTACTGTATATCTACAAGTCCTGTGGCTACATATGCTCCTCTGCGTAATTTATTTCTGCTATGCAAGTAAATCTTTAACTCCTCATGACAGTATAAAGAAAAAGAATAAAGTCCAATAATTCCACAATAGAAGTTGCTTCCCCAGCACTGCCGGATTTACTGAAAGCTGATTTATGGAAACCTCTTTTAACCATGGTGACCATCATAATCACAACAGAGACCTGTTCAAGCAGAGGGAAGCCTACTTCAAAATTTTACTACATCATTTGTCCTGTTATGGAATTGCAACTCTTTCTGAAACAATGAAAAAACAGAACATGATTTGATTTTCACCTTACTAATTATGCTCAGCAACACCATCTTAGTAAGAAGTAACAAATTAATCTCAACTAAAAGAAACAAATTAGGGTTTTCTGCATTTGCTAGTAGAAATAATCCAAAAAATCCTTCACACTCACAGTTGAATTTGATCTCTGACAGATACAGTGGGGAGAAAAATAATAATTAAAAAAGAAGTATTAGGGCTAGGCCTTATGATTCACTCAAAATCTGTGACTGAGAACAGCATTCATGAAAAGCTTCAATAAAAACTGTATTTGTTAACATTCCTTTAACATGAGACATAAAACACTCCAGAATTCATTCTGAAATAAAATAGGACTGTTAGATAAACCTACTTTAGGAATTGGATGAAGGCAACTAGAGAGCACAGGCCCTCAAGCCAGACACATATGCTACATTATTATTCTCACTCCACCCTCTCCTGTGTGTTCGCACAGAAAATGGAAAAATCCTGGGAAACGTTTTTCCGATTCAAACACATGATCTCGGTTATCTTATGACAGATTAAGACAGAGAACAGCCCTCAGAAAGAAATAAATTTATACTTCATATCTACAGAAACATTTCCATGCACTACTTGAGATAAGGAACAGGATAACGCCACATTCAATCCCTTCCCACCCAATAAAACTTAGCAAAGATTTGTATTTATACCCTATGTAGCAGTGTTCTCATCAAAGCTACACATGGACACGTGATCCCTGACCAAAACAACATTTCAGTAACCAGGGGAGCAAGACCTCACTCTGGAAAGAACTGCCATGATGGCAGCTCTGAAGCTACTGAGTCTCTTGCTCAAGAACCCTGGATTTGTTCTAGATCCTACCACCTGCCAGGTAGCATTTTATGCTGAATACTGAGGATTGCTTTAATTTACCACATCAACAGAATTCCTTTCCGGAACTGCTTTCCTAGTGACACCGTGAATAATCTCAGCTTTCCACTAGAATGTTAGGCTTCAGGAATAAGGAAAAAAAACCCAACAAAACGCTGATTGTAATTATAAAATCTCCCCATATGCCTACATAAAATACCCTTGTTCCTTTATTTCTACCTGAATTTATGTAAATTTTTGGTTGGGTTTTTTTGGTGCTGACTTGACAAAGCATGGCACATCCAGTGCATTTAATGAATTTGTTTTGGGGTTTTTTTAATCCTAGTTAATAGCAACACCTGATAACTTTGTCACAAGGCAGTATGTACAAATAGCTAAGTGTGACTGCATTTGTACGGATGCAAATAAAAGTATTATAACATGGAAGCCACACATACAGAGTGGTGGGCCAATAATAAGTGGTGGGCCAATTGGCTCCTAATTTCTTCTAAATTGGGGCCACTTCCTCCCTCCACCCCACTGCCAAACTGTTGGTTTGGCAAAGGGTGGTGAACACAGCCACAGGATGTTTCCAGTTGCTGGTGCCTACAAGTTGTTTAAGTGAAACAGAAAATAAGGCGTGCTGTGCCAGCTGACCAGCATCAGTTGAGATGACAGCATAAAACTTCCTTAGGTATCCAAGAAAATTCCCATTCCATTCCTATCTTTTCTAATGCTTAAACCAAATTAAACGCTGACTGCTAGCTTTACTCTTTGGAGGATTTTGATATTGTGCTAGTAGCAGCACCCAGAGGGACAAGAATCAATCTCAGACTTGACCTTGCTGCATGTATTTGGCACTTCTTAATGTTTGAAAATATCTAGTGCTCCCTCCAAGGATTACTCTCCACAATTAAGTCTACGAAGGCAATCAGGTAAATCAAAGATGATTGTTTATAATTCACTGACTTTATCCTCCCAACCCTATTTTACAGTGTAGAAAAAAGCAGCTTAAAGGCAAGAAGTTTCCCAATGGTGAGCAACCTCTCCAGAAAGAGGAAAGCAGGAGTGAGTGAGCAGCATCTTACTGTCAGTTTTGACTCAAGTCTGTTTTACATCCTTCAAGCAAAAGATGGTGGTGTGACTCCCACAATGTTTTCACATTTGGAATCCAAAACCAGAGGAGATAATTTTGGATTACTCAGGCCTTTGGAACTTACAGAATAGGAAAGAGCATGACTGTAGAATGTGGTAGGGTAGAAGAAGAAGAAGAAAAATGAGAGAAATAGCCAATTATTTAACAATTTACATGCAGTACACAGGGCCCTTTACTACAGAAAAATACAATTTCCCTTCCAAATACAGGTCTGCTGCACTTTTAGGAAGATCTCCTTCCTAACATGCTGCCTTCTTGAGATCAAAGAAGTGTCCCTTGTTCCAGGCAGTTTCTTCAATGGTACCTACCTCCTTGCTCTGCTAAATAACTGTAAAGTCAGGTGTCTAGAATCCACTTCTCCAAAAGCCAATAAATGATACAGCCAGCCAATGAAGGCAACGAGGATTTTCATTTTCCCTAGTTCAAACCTTGAAGCCTTATGTGACCAGGAACCCCTTCAAAAACCCAAGTAAAAAACTGCATTAAAGAGTTTGCCTACCAGGGTCTCCATCCTTCTGTCCAAGTGCAGAGAGATTAAACACAAGAGATAAAATAGATGTTGCTATGTGCTCCAGTTTGCAAGTGAATAGTATCACGTTTTGTAAACCACGGTTCAAACGAATTCTGATCAACTGAGGGGGTTCACTTGACTGAGCACCATGAAGATGTTCTAGATGAGCATCACACTGACACCCACTATAAACTGTAATGCTAGAGGCACTTGTATGTTTTAAAACGTCAACTAGACACCACACTTGCCTTAAAAAAGGAGGGGCAAGGAAGGGAAGGGGTTAAATATTGAAGTAGGGAAACTAAGTATGTGAGTGTCTTCTGTCATGCTGTCACCTCCCCCTCCATCCACCCACCTTATTCCTCACTCCCATGTTCAGTCTTTAAGAGAACGCTTAAATGAAGAGAAGAGCACCAAGATCTTTCTTGTTATAGTTTTTTTACGTTGCCAAATGCCTGCTTGCTTCTCTTACTTCTGAAACATTAACGATTATCTGCAAGAAGTATCTAGCGAGCCTACACTGGTAAACTACAATTAGAAATCCCTACAAACTTTGAAAAACCACTGACCAACAAGTATCTCAGTGCACTCTCCAAACACAGAACCTTTATTCCAACAGGAACTTCCAGTAAAAAATGATGTGTGAACAGCAGACACTGATGTTCACACAAGCTCACTGCATACAACCCAGCAGGCGATTTTTCTGGGTTTTTTGGATTATGCCCCGGAGGTGCTGGCACAATGGAATTTCAATACCATAATTGCTTATTTCTCTGTGTGCCAGCCTCTGAAATAACAGGTAAAAATAAAAAAAAAATACACATGAAACAAACATTCTCTTTTTTAAAATTACAGGAATCACAAAATGAAATGTTTTTAATTCTCTAGTTCAAACGATGTAATTTATAACCATGACACAAATAGAGAAGAAGCACAAAAGAAGGGAAAATACAGAAATAACATAACGTTCCCAAGGTTCAGTTTACAAGGACCTCACACAAAGTTTTTTTTTTTGCAACTCTTACTAGAAACAGTATTATTTGCTAAAAATGCAGTAGCTGCCAAAAGCTATGATCCATCTAAAGCAAACATGTTTAAGATGGAAATAGAGTGTTAATGCTGAAGAAAGACAGAATTGAGTATACAAGTTTTCTTTTTAAAGTGTGGAAGCAACTGCAGTACAGAGTTAAGTTTGGTTTTCATCCTTCTGAGCAAAAATTGATTGCATTTGCAGATAAGCACCTAAATTAGAGAGAAGTGCATTAAGACAATAACAGAAGTAATCAAATTTCAAACTTTCTAATTAAACCTCTTTTTCCTGCAGAAGGTTATTGGGAATTCAACACTAGCCTTGGTTCACATGATAGAACAATGGGAAAATTTTCCGAATGGTTGAACGCTAACCCTGACAAGTGTGGAGAGCCAACTACAATACATTATATGGTAGCATAACCTGCCACCCACGTTGCTGAGAGAACAGCTTTCAAACACATGCACCGAGCTGTAAAACCACAAAATCCCTTATTACACATTGTCCCTTACTTAAGGTGAAATACACCATTCCCCCCCTCCTCTTTTTACAAATCTTGGTGATTTTTTTTTAAACCTTCATCTCTGAAGTTTATTTAGCAGCTAACTAGACCATTTTTCAGACTTTATTTTCCAAATGCCATTTTTCCTGTTTTGTTTTCTAACCAAAATAAAATAATGTTTTTATAGTACACAGTGAAGCCTGTTGTGTCTTTCACTGTTGCTTTTTTTTTCAAATACTACTTCTACCTGTGTGACACTATCCAAACTTTTAAAAGGAAATGTCTGATATATGACTAATTCACTTGTGAAGACTTATTTCTGGAGGGAAATATTTTCCTTTTTTTAATGGGAAGATACATGACTCATCACTGGGTAAAGTAAAAAAATGGTTCCATCGTGCTTTTGACTGGAAGACCAGATATTCTGATATTTACTGTGATTCTTTTCCACTGTTATGCAATCTGAATATATTTAAAAAGATAAACTGCCACAGCCTGTGTGGTTACAGACACTGGCATTCATGGAAGTCAACCATTGCTGCAGAATGACAAACACACTCCACCCTCATTACAACATGCGTGGTTACCAGCCAAACACCTTCGCCTTTTCTGAAAAGGCTACATTATAATAAAAGCAGACCAGCAAAACAAATCATACAGGGGGACCCAAGGGATGGTAAAAGTAGTAACAATTGGTAGAAAACATAACTCTGAATATGGAAAGCGAACTACTTAATGATTTGAGGAATGCACGCAGCCTCGTGCTGCAAAAAGAGCCCACTGAAAACTGCTGGTACGTACAACTTTCTTGGTTAATGATTCCCCACTCCTGCCCCCTCCCACTGCACATGTCTGCTGCCTGAATCATTGCATTCCAAGATAGTTAGAGGATATACACAGTATCTTCAGGGGTTTTCAGTTGCAGCTTTGCTGGCAATGGGAATTTTATTTGCAAGTGTTTCTATTCTACTGACAAGGTCAATTAGTCCAACGAACTATTGGTTGTTCTGTCTGATAGCTCTGTGTATTTATTCAAGCAAGCACTTTTATAACCCACAATTGAATGCAGACAGTTACCCTTGTAAACACAACTATCCACTGGGATTTTCACTACATTTTGAGCATGTAAAAGAAAAATATGCTTTTCTTCCCTCAGCCTGATAGCACATAAGTTTGATTACAACTTGGAAATTTCAAGGAGTGAAGGGTATGGGGGCTACTGTTTTAGATAGATATGATCTACTGTACATCAATATACATATTTGGACCAATTCCTAGGAGCTAAAGAACACAGACATGTGACTGATCTCTCTAAGAGCTCCAAAAATTTGGTAATGCTATCAAAAAAGAAACAAAGCTATATGTAGCTCTAAGGCCTAAAGGCTACATAAAATGCTTTCACAAAAGCCAAAAGCACAATACGTGTATGTGCATGTGTGTGTCTTTGTAAATCAGGTGCAGGAGTTGGCAGAGTTAAAAATAAAATTAAGACAAAAACCCAAGACTATTCCACAGCTCTAGTTAGAATTTTTGTACATGAGCAGCATGGCCATGCCAGTGGCAACATCTACACAGGAGAAAAATGACAGATGCTACTCTCGCAGAAATTTTATTAACACATACATGTGCTCCCTTCACCATACATGTACTCCCATCATAACAGTAGCTTCTTGTGAAGAAGAGATTCTTCATTTTTACTAATTAGGAATGCTAAAGGGGTTAGTCAATTGGTACACTGATCTCCATTATTGAAGTCTTCCTGAGTAAGTCTTTCAGAGATATAGAGAAGGTAAGAAATTATCAAGGAAAACCAGCAGTTTTTCACAGCTTTTTTCTACTGCTTTGGGTGTTCTAGAGATTCTACAAAGATTGAAAAGCCTACTGAAACAATCTGGGAAGTCTGTAGTATAGTAGACAATCACAGAGATAATCGATAAGAAAATATGGATTCCATAAAGCAATAAACTCGGTGAACAACACAGGAGTATACACAGTATATTAAATCTCTAACATCTACCTAATCAATATTAAAGCACCACTAAAATCATACTTCTCTGAAAAATGTCACCAAGCAAAGCCAACTCAGTATAACAAACTGATGAATAAATGGGAACAACAGGTTTCAAGGACTGTTCTTAATGGGAAGGAACTTTATACTTAAGTGTGTATGGTGCGTTTTCTGGAGAGTTTTTAAGTAAATGATACCAGTTCAAGCCAGGCAATCCTACACAGAACTAATTCACTTGAACAAAAATGTCAAGCAATAATGGTATCAAATCTGGTACCAAACTGAACAACACAATTACAAGTTTCAGTCAGGTATAAACTGGACACAACTCAGTGTGGACTTTGACTTGGGATCCTGGTTCAATAGCAGAGATAACCTGCATAGGCTACAAACAAACCACTTCACTTTCCTACAAGATGACTAATACGATTACTATTCTACAACAGTAGTATTATCCTACAAACTTCAAAAGAGTGCTAGAGAATATGCTGACCTAATATGCTCTATACCATTCTATATCTGCTATAAGGCCACAAGCCTATCCCTGCTTTTTAAAAAAAACATTAATATAAAAATTCAAACATCTGAGTCTTTTGCCCTCACACACAGAGCACTGTGTGCAACCTACTCATGGTCCAGCAGAGAAAGGATTAGAATTTGTTTACATTATTGTAATTAGAATACAGTCGTGAAAGCTTGCATTAAAGCCAATGAAAAATGCCCCCATCATGTTGGAGGACAGCTTACCTGCACTGATAATATACATTTTTAAAATCTGAACTTTTAAGCCACTGGTACCAGAAAGATTTTTGCAGAAGTAAAATATTTAGAAAACAAAGATTTTGGGGAAATCTTTCCAAATCCTCGTACTAGAACCTCATGCACAGAAAAGAGGTGAAACAATATAATCAAACACTTGCTACAGGAAGAGAAGGTGGCAGTGTGACCTAATTGTGGCCTTCCAGTACCTAAGGGAGCCTACAAGAGAGAGAGACATTTTACAAGGGCACATAGTGATAGGACAAGGGGGAACAGCTTTAAGCTAAAGTTTAGATGAGATATTAGGAAGAAATGCTTTACTGTGAGGGTAGTGGTTTTCCAACTTCTTTTCCATGGTGGAAGTTAAATGAGTAATCAAGAAAAAGGCTGTAACTGCAGGAGAGGCTTTCACACATGTAACATGCAGTGCTTCAATCAGTTCCTAGGCTCTCAGTACTTGAGTTCCCTAGAGGAAAGCTCTGTACTTCATCAACTTGCTGCCTTCCACAGAAGCTGTTGCCACATTGTTTCACATGGCTTTTCCCCTGCTTCAGAAAGTAAAGTCAGACTGACAGTATTAAAAATACAGGGCCTCTTTACGGTACCCTTGCCTAATTGAGCCCTTCTGTGGCAAGAAAAGGTTCCTTCATAGATTTGTTTCTGAGTGCTTAGATACAAAAGAAAAAATAGCTTTTACATGCAACACATACCACAGCATAAAAACTATGTTTAGTTTTCCTCTACAGAAAAGAGATGCTTATTTCTCTTTAGGTACCATTTCATAGCAAGGTAAGATAAAAATACTTAACAATTTTATAGTGTGTGGGCCAAAATAAACTTCCACTGTTCTACTAGCTCTAATGTGGACCTCCCTATTTGTATACACACACCTCATATGCATAAAAGGCTATTTCAATAACTGCATTTCTCATGACTACACAGTAAGCTCTGCTCTAATATATTACCATTCCACAGTACAAAAGGGCAAGAAAATTGTAATTCTGTTCATAATTTACACAGTTTGAAGCACATATTAGTTATTTCCATAAGCACGTGAATGATGAAAAGGTCATATCACCTACAGTGATGATGATATTGGCAGGGAACAGTGATGTTACATCATTTAATTTGCCTTCTTTTTGTAAAGATGAGTTCATGTGAACATCCCAGTTGGGGATTCACAAAATATCCTCTGCTGGAAGGTGGAAATATGTATAGAGTACCAACTGCACCAAATGGAAATAACCCTGCTTCCAAAATTTGATTCCTATCCTTGACATCAATCACAAGGCTTAATAACTAACCAATACCAGTGGAGCATTCTCCTCCCCTGCTTCACACGTTTCCAATACCAGTGCATTTTAGATGAAAGGAACAGGTCCTGTGTGCCTCCTGATGAAACAAATCCATAGTCAGTCAGCATTAACAGGAAGATAACAATCAAAATGAACAACTCATGTGATGATTGTGTCTATGGAGCATCCTAGAGACAGGCAGGAAAGACTACAGACCGAAATTCCATAAAACTAAAGCTTACTCAGTCTTTTCTTAGCATCAAGAGTAGGTTGCAGAAAGCAGACTATTTTTAATCGACATTCTAAACCCAAGGAATAATTAGGGGTCAGAAATGCCTCTTTTCTTGAATGGAAGAAAGAACACAGAGGAATGGGTTTTAACCAAAGTACTTGAAGACTAGTCAGGAATCTAAAGGAGTAACAACTCAGTACTCCACCTTCAGTGGCAAGCAGTTTAAAATGCACCTTAGAGATGTTTGATTAGAGACTCACAAGACTACATTTTCCTGGCTGAGTACCTTGCAACAGCCTTATGACAAGCTAGCACATCCTCACTCCTCAGCATCTAAGTTTACTCTGCATACAGGAAACAGGTGAAGATTGCTCACTGCTGGATTTCAGAAAATGTCTGGCTAAGTCCAACCTCTTCACTACAGTCACTGGACACTGCAGGAGAAAAGGCATTACAGTAGGGTCACTCTTCCTTAACTATCTCTTGGAAAAGCTCCCCAGCTTGGGCATTCCTCCAGTTGGTAACTCCTCTCACTAGTGCAGAATCTCTTCAGTGAAGAGGGAGCCCTGTCCGTGGTGCTCAGTCACAACCCCACACCACCAGGGAGGCTGCTGTGCTTGCACCTGCTTACAAAACAGCAGGCAAGGCCAAAAGGGACAGAAAACAAACTGAAAACAAACAAGACAGCAATCCAAAGGAAAAGCAAACAAACAAAAAACCTCAACAAAAATCTAAAACAAAGACCTCTCACTGTTGTCATCAAAGGTGTATTGAGATTACAGGGCTTTCACCTGAGTCTACATTATAGGCTGACAGCAGAAACTGCTGTAACTATGAGGTGTGTGTACATATGTATTATACATGGATAGAGACTATACCCTGAAATACTATGTGCACTTAGCATCAAAACACTTAATCTTCTTACAGCAAGATGAACTGCTGAAGATCTAAATGTCTCTGAGAAGTACAAATGCAATAAGCAGGTGAGCATCACCTGAAGAGACCAGAGATCTCTCAAAGACAGCACTTCACTCATATCCTTTGCAGTGGGTTATTTTCATATCATGAAAAAGTGTAATAACTTAAATCATATCCTGAGGAGTCTGGATGCTGTTCCAAAAATACCTCTACAGACTATCTTGTCCATCCAGACTGTTTGTACCACCATGTGGGAAAACTCTATGACTGGAAATGAGAAAACATTTGCTCTCCAAGCTTGACAGCTGTGATACAAAGGCACTTAAGTCATAGGAGAAGGCTGACTGCACACACCTTAACTGCAGTGAGCAAGAATAGTCCTGCCAGATTGTGATGGCTGTCCTCACCCTTACAATGGGGTAAAAACAAGGGGGAAGAATTATTCAGAAAATAATTTCATCTTAGGTTCCAAAAACAGTATGTCTACATACTAGAATACAAACCAAAGCTAATCTTATTTTGTGACAAAATTTAGCCTAACAGCATATTGCATTGTGTTGAAAATTAGACCATTAGGAAAGAAAACACATTCATTAGACACTGAGTTGGGCAAGCATCCATGGAAAAATATAAAATGCTTTAGCCTGATTTTCCACCCAGTTAATCAGTACTGAAGCCAATGGAATCATTGTATAATTAAGCAGATTTCTGTAAAGAGCTCATAACAGTTCACACTGCTTTAATAACCTCCCCATGTGTCAGAGAAGCTGAAGAAAGGAGAAGGTTTCAGGACTGAAGGAAAATTTAAGAAACAGTATCAAGCGGTTTAGGAAATACGAAAAGTGATAGCAACATGTAACATCATGGTGATGACAGTCACAAGCATTTTACAGCATCAAAGTATTGTATCTCATTAATAAGAAGTGTGATCGTATTTTCTCCTAAGTTTGGAAGTTAAAAAAGCACATGAGCATGTGGTATGCATAAGAATTACTGTCATGCATCATATTATAGTCACATTCACATACCGTAAAAAATACTAGTAACTTGTTTCATTTAGAAGTACCATTTTTAACTACATAAATTATGCATAGAATCCCGTGTTTAACAAGAAAAGAGCTAAAGAAATACTGCCTGAGACACTGGAGAAAACTAACACACTTGTTATACATTTTATTGCTTTATAGATCTTTAATATGTTAATAACACACATACCCTTAAGAGTGGGCGTCTACCACTGTATGAGAAACGTAGGCAGCCATATGTATAGTGCTGTACTAAGCATGATTACAAAAAGGGTAATAATCACTTAGTTATTGAAAGGGCAGATAAAAGTGCAAAAATCAAACTGATAATTAAGGACAACAATGACATCTAGTGGACACTCGGGAAACTGCCCTGCAGCCTAGGAGGGAAAAGATCCAGCTGCCGTTCTTCATATACTGTGCAATTCCCAAATTGCTACGATAGAATTAGGAAGATTGAAAGGCACAATTTGCAGCTGATGAAAGTCAAAATAATGTGGTGATTCATTTCTTCCAAAAGAATATTTAATTAATTAAATTAAAGAAAAATAAAACACGTCAAGACCCTTCCATTTAAAATTTAGGATAAAAGTATAGGTCAAAACATACATGGTGAGAGAACATCACAAATCATTAAAAGGATGTAGATAGATACATAATGCTGACAGATATCTACACTTTTTTCACTCCCACAGCATCTACAACCTTCTACTTGCAACTTGCTGTTGGGACTTTGAATTGTCGGGACTGAAAACCAAAGTGAAAATCATAAAAATCCCAGAAGTAAAAATTCAAGCCACCATTTAGCACCACCCTTTTCTCATCATCCCAATCCTTCTGTTATTGTAATACCTGCCATATAAGGCTGGTAAGTTAAACATTCCCAAAATACCAGCCAGTAACTGCTGAGCTCCAGAGAAGAGGAATTTGAAACATGAAGCTACCCTGACTCAGAATGAGCAAAATACCTGCTTATGAGCAACCTGATTAGTTTCCAAGGGGCTTTTACCAAGATCATAGATAATTTCAAATCTGCTATTACTGTTTACCAAAAGGTAAGCAAAACTAAGCACTTAAAGCAACTCAAATCTTATCACAGTTCTGGCTAGAAGCATCACCATAAAAAAATACTGGATTTGATTATTTTATAAATAAAAACAATAAAAAACCACTCCAACTCTGTCTCATTCAAAGTCTTAAGCATATCTGCAGAACTGAAAATTGGATTTTGGTTTATATTGTTAAAAAACTGCATCCCATCCAAAATTTTTACATCTCAGTGACTGTCCAGTATTAAAAAGATCAGAAACTATACTCAAAAGCAAAACTTAATTTATGAACATATTCAATTATAATGATGTTTGGTAAAAGAGCCTGACTAAAAAAAAAACCCAGAAACCAGTCTACTAAATTTACAAGACAAAAACTAAAAGCAAACATCAAATAAACCCAGCCATTTTCCCTCTTCAAGCACAATGCCACATTTTACCTCCAAAAAACACTTTATTACATGAGATGTCCTAACAAGAGAGAATTGCCTTAAGACAGAAAGCAAAGCATCGTTGACCTACCCGGATTTCCTGGAGATTATGAAAATTATTTCCTACTCTGACAGAGATTTTGCTTGGAGTGTAACTTTCATCAGATTTGTAGTCTGCATAAATACATAAGGTCTTCACTGTTGTTTTTCTTCTGCAAGAAGCAACACAAGCTACGTAAGTATCATAAAGAAAAATATTCAGGATGAGTTTGTTGCTAGCTTGCAATAACTAAGGATTTAAATGAAAATGAATATAAGTAGGCCTAGCGATTCATAAGAAACTTGCTGTTAAAGAACTAGGTGATTTCCCACATTACATTATGCACACAGCTGATTTTCACCATTCTCCTTTGCCTGCCTTCACAAATGTCAGTATACCAAGAAACAGATGCCAAATAAGCACATGTACGTAACAAAGCTTAAGTTTAGCTTTTCAAATATGGGCTCTCTTATTAGACCAAGGCCTTCTCAAGAAAGTAAACAAAAAAAGGTGACAAACATCTCATCTCGCGTTTGGTTACAGAAAATGTACTGAAAGCATCCTACACAGGACAGAATAAAAAAAGGCTTCTCCAACTCAGCTGTCAGGTTATACAGGACTACTTTAATAGCAGTCATCTACCCTCCAAATGACACTCAAAGACACAAAATCAGGACATAAGTCAGCTCACATGAGTAAATGTGACGTTGTCACAACTGACATACCATTAAACATTCCTTTTTGTTGCTTATTTAGGCAATTAATGATCATAACATTTGAAAATCTCATTTTTATAAATGCTATCTGACTTCTTACCAGTTGGGTAACAGAACTGACGCAGGAGTTCTTGCACTTCCAGAATTCCTATCTTGGTGAACAGTAATCAGTATAAAGTTACACAAAGCACCCTAACCCATAGGGAGTATCTTTTAATACCTAAATTGGATGTTCACCAAATGAGGCTGTGATCCATCTGACTGCCAGTAAGTTTCTAGATTATCATCTCGTAACTGATCCACTCCAAACCCTAAGAAAAAGAAAATGTGATAATCTTGAATATCCCATTTCTGTGACACAAATGTAGCTTTTCTTCAACTGTTACAAATTAATGTCTCCTAAGTTATAACATATTAGGAAATATTTCTACATATCCAAGTTGCACCTATGCTTTTCTGACACAAAAGTGAAATAGGGGAGTCTGCAAAAGATCAATACGGTTGAGGTCTGTGGGGTGTGAAACCATGTCAACGTGTCCTGGAATTTTAAGTGGTTAAGTAGTAATTCATATTGATCGCCAGAAAAATTAACATTTAGACTTTTCCACCTATTCTGTAACTTAACTGCTGAACTAAAGAAAAATCATTAGCAGAGACCATTCATTTATTACAAAATCTTAGCCAAATGTGACATTTTCTTTTCAAGTAGTCTCCTGAAATATTGTTTTTTCAAGTTACTAGCTAGAACAAGCAGTAGGTGGCAAAAACAGTATTCCTAAAAGTTAATGCCAACACATTTAAAGAAACAACTCCAAATCTGTATTTTCCACTGCCCCATTATCTGTCCTTTTACTAATCACATCCTTTTATTGATTGTACACACTAGTTGCAGTTCTAATACAGCAGCTGAAGTTTAATCTGCAATAAAAAATTTCCTTCAGTCTGTTTAAGCAACAAAACCATATGGCATTTTTCTACAATATCCCAGGATATCAGACCAAAGTCATTCAGCCTGGGCATGATATTGTGACATAAAGGGATCATTGACCCTAGGCTGCATCAAGACAGCAGATCAATTCCCAACAGATATTTCTGAAATAGCAACTCAACCACCCCAAAGGGAAAGAACACAGATTTTCAGATATTTTGAGCAAGTATCACTAACTACACCTCAGGACCATGGGTTCATTTTATTTGCAGGGTTTTAGGGCCACCCTGTAATGGCTAAGCCCACACAAAGTTCAGGCAGAACATTCAGGTCACCCAGCTGCATGGTCATCCTTAGTTAAAAATAGAAGACAGCCAGACAAAATGCCAAAGCATAGAAACAAATTACAGAGTGCTGGGTGTGAGTCTGCTCACATGGTTTAGTTTGTTCACTGTGCAAGGAAAAGAAAATTAAAATAAAATAAGTAAGAGTTCTGTTTAGTTCACATGAGATAGTTCCTCATAGTAGGATTTCTGATACAGTTATAACTTTCATATTGTATCACATACAGAGGAGGCCAAAATTATTTGTAGTGACTACAGCCTACACTACAACAGTTTTACTGCTATGGATGTCTTCTTCCCAAAACATAAATGTACATTCAACTTTTTACACCACTGTTGTGATTTTACCTGGCTTACAGGATGAAAGAGACCAAACTGCTTGTGAGCCTATTTCTCTAACAGTACCAGTCCTCTCTAACTGCTTTGGATCAGCACCAGGTGGGGTCTTGTTTGGGGTAGTCATTTCTAGTGAGAGAAAACAAGTGAGTTAGTTGACATATTTTTACCTTGATGGGAAAATTAAACGATTTTGTTTGTTCATACAGTTTAATCCTTGGGCCTCACACTTTCAAAATAGCCTACAGAATATGTGGTTTATACATATACACACATAGGCATACATTTTTTCATGTCTGTAGAACCCTTTATTTATATATATAAAGTAATATGTGTAAATATATAGAATAGATATGTGTAATATATCTAAGAGGTTCCACATATATATAAATTTTGTGTCCTTAAGAATTCAATTTATACTTGGAACATTTGTAAGACATATTTTACTTGTATCGTTCTAATTTATGCACACAGAGGTAGTCAGGGTTTCAGAATGTGGGTTTTATAGTTCTGTTTGTTTTTTAAGAAATTAAAAATGTTGATTTAAAGGCTAGCAATACAACTTCATTCTCTCCCACAGTCACACTAAAAAGCTCTCTTAATCTGCAGATTCTGAAATTAGAGCAAGAGATACTTCTCCTTAAAATAGGAAATGCGAGTTTAAACAAATTGTATAATTTGTAGCAATTGGTTATAGCCATATTTATTCATGGACTACATCCTTCACTTTACAACTTCATCTGGAATCATTAACTTGTGACTTGCATTGTTCAAGTAATCACACTCAGTCTCAACATCCAGACTATCACCACATATACGACAACTTCATTAAGTTGGGTTTTGCGTAGTACAGAGCACATTACTATTTCCCAGGAAGCAGCTTAAAATAGTAAAAAAACCAAACATTCCAAAGAAACATAAGTTCCATGAAAAGAACTAAAAGCTTAAAATTCAACCTAGAGCATTAAAGAGTCAGGGAATTAGAGCTGACCTCTCATCCTCTGCTTACATGCATGACATCATGTCATGCTCGGCTAATCTCAGAGAAAGTCTTCCAGTGCCTCTCCCAGAGAGCAAATAAGGGACCGAGTTAGGCAGGTACCCACAGGATCCAGGCCTTACCCACTACAGACCTGACACAAGGCAGAGACCACATTTTCTATGTACCAATGACTCCGCAGCTAAAAATTCTTTGTGGGACACAGGAACTGTGCATTCTGCAGTGCACCAAACACTTTCTACTGTCCCTTGGGCATTTTTTTTTTAATTTTGCAAACACAAGATTTGACATAGATATTTTACCTGCTTTCTCATATGCAAGACTGCAGTCCTAACTACTATAAACAAAACCTGAAGAAATAATTGCACGTGTAGAAAAATCTAAATACTGACAACAGCGAGTGTCACAAAACAAAAGGCTGCAGACAAAACCCTTGTTCAAATACCGTCCTCTCAGAAGAGAAGTTGGACACTACACAGCTAATCCTACAGATATCACATATATATTCACAGATATATTAATCCTAATGCCATCTAAATAAAAAAAAACCTTGGAAAAAAATTACAAAACATTTACTTCACAGCTACTTGAAAAACAAGAATTTTTCAGAGAATGGTTTGGACTAGTGGAAGGGACCTCCAAAAAAATCATCTAGTCCAACACCCATGCTGAACCAAAATTCAAAGTATGTTTATTAAGCACTGGGGAGACTATTTTCCTGGACTTGTGAATTTTAAAGCTCAAATGACTAGTCCAAACTCTGTACAGTTTTTTTTTAACTTTTGTGACTATGAACTAAGAGAGGTTGAGTAGCATTAATTTTAATTCTCAGATTTATACAGACACCAAGAATACTGTTCTTCCAACCTCTAAAAATATACATAGAAAATTCAACCTCACGAAGTAAAGCTAAATTGTTCACTTGTAATTCAAGTGATCACATCTCAAAAACATCATAGAAAACAGCTTTTGAGTATCATCACCAGCAAGTCTTGATACTCTTTTGACTTCAAGGGAAAATGAATGAAAAATTCCAAATCCCACCCTTAAGAGGCAAGGAGTATGCAAACATCCCATCAAAACCCACCAAAGGTAAATCACAGAAATTACATTGTTCACTCAGATTACATCACAAAGTTGATTACACATACTTTTAGAAAAAATTACTGGAATTTTTAAAGTATGCAAAATCCCTTAACAATGACATTGAGACTTCTTACAAGCTTCAGCACACACAGCAAAGTTCTAAATAAATTAATAATGCAAGACTTGTATTGCACTGGTTCTCAAAAGTTTGAGGCATTACATTTTGGGGGTCTGAAACATACAGCAAGAAACACCATTCAAGTTTCCTACTGTTTTAAACTGAGCTTGTTTCTTTCTATCTAACAGGCAAAGCTATTCAAACCCCAAAATTTCAACTCCAAACCACTGCTGGCAAATAAATCAGCCACATATTGTGTACTAATGATGAGAAAGACTGAAAAATTTCAATGGTTGAACTAAATGAATCAGATTTTCATGACAGAACTCCGGCTCAAGAACAATACATTCTGGATAGCTTTGCTGAAGCTCTCAAATACTCTCAGAACTTTAAAACCTGAAAGCTGATAGAAGTACTAAGGAAAAATAGTGCAGCAACAGGCCAGCTCACTCAAGTAACACTTCTGGATTTTACTAGCAGAAGTAAAAGTACCTCATTTTAAACGAGACACAAATACTTAGCTCTGAAAGGAATTTCAGTCACCTAATAAAACTTTCCTTTGCTTTTTCAGGCTGTGTAAAAGCAACTAATTTTTCTAGAAGCCCTTCTCCTTGACATGTGCTGAAAAATAGAAAGACAGACTGTATCTTTAGAAACATTGGCTGGAAACATCTCTGATTTTCCAATTCAGTTATTCCAAAAGATCATTAAGAGGCTGCTGTTTCCTTATTGACAAGGTGAATATATGAATGTCTTATGACATGATCAAGGCCACACTTTCATTTTGCCATTTTCCACTCTCTGGTTTGCACATCCTTTGATCAAGACAAAGCAGCGGCTTTTTTCCCCCCTCCTCAAACTCTCTATCTCTCATCCTCCTCAGAGAAGTTCGCTCTTTTCCGGAAAACATCCCATCCCTGTGAAGTAACAGCCAATTGAAGATGTTTTAGCAAGTACAGGTTATGAACAGAATGAAATGGATTTAAATGGTTGGACAGCCTGCCTTTCCCAACCAAACCAGTCAGGTTGCTCTCAGTGTAACAGCAGAAGACACCATTAAAAGGTGCACACCTGGAAGCAAACCCTTCTGTAAGCACACAGGACACCCAAGAGGAGACACTGAAGGATACATCATGGGCCTTTCCTACTAAAGCTCCATAAAAATCCAGGCTCAAGGAAACTCGTGGATTCCAAAGCAGTTTTCCCCCTATTAAAACTTCTAATTCCACCACGTTGTATGCACAGAACCGTTTAAACGCACACGTGTAAAGGCCTTTGCGAGACCAGACTGTGCCCAAGAGACATCTATCCAGACATTTACTTCTCCAGCAAGAGATTCGTGGACAGCCAGCTTCAGGTTTCATCAACCTGAAAGCAAAATGTTTTCCTTTAGCATCCAAATCAAGTATCACCTTCTAAAAAGAAGCATCTCTTGCTCTACAGAGAACTCAAAGACTTGCTAATCACTGGCCTTAATGTAGCAACCCTTTTACTGATGTGAGGGCACTCATCAAATTTGCTCTTAATTTCTTCCTTTCTAGAGTGTCATGCCTTTCAAGCTCCCCTCACAAGGCTTCATAAACCCAATATTCTTGCAGAGCCTAGGCATCCAGTACTATTGTTTAAACAAATAACCAGACCATTTCAGCTAAGGCCCTTTTTCAGCAGAGTAATCACTTCACTTGTCTTTATTTTTACTCACGCATGTTAACATGATAAAGCAACACCTGGCTAGGTGAAAGAAAATAATTCTCAATTAATATTTGTTTTTACTACGCACTACAGTGCTCAAACGCAGTATTTTTTGGGATACTGGTCACTGACACTCTTTCCACTAATCAGGCCGTTGACTTTTTTATTCCTGTGTTCTCTTCCTCCCTCAGTTCTTGTTAACTGAGCTAAGTTACACTGATTTCCAACCTGCTACCAATCTTCAAGATGGTTTTTAAGTCCAACCCTTAGCTGTACAGTGCTTGCAATCCTTCCAATTTTGTGTTCAACATTACAGGAAACAGTGAAAATACACTCAAAACTGAACTCTCCAGGAGCATGTTTCATGACACCCACATTTAAAAGTGAGTTATTTACAAGTCAGCTTCAAAAGCTCTTAAAAAAAGATCTTTAAAAAAACCTATTTTTAGAGCACACTTTGGTAGCTTGAACAATGGCAGAAATCCTGTAAAACTCAAGACAGACTCCTCATATTCCTTCCTTACTGAGTGCATTGGCTACTGTGAAAAAAAGTTTGATCTAGACTACTCTTAACAAACCACACTAGAACATTGCCTGTGTGCACGCTGATTTTAATTGTTCTCTACTTACTGACAGATTCCTTCCCAAACCACCTCTTCAGAATCCTTCAGGGGATCAGAGCTCATCTGGATTTTCTCTTTTTTTTTTTTTAGGAAGTATTACTCTGATTGCATTCCAATCATATAATTTTATTCGATTTTAGCAAATATCTGACTACAGCCCTTCCAGGAAAACTGAACAAAGGCTGCACTGACTACCTCAGCACTTCTGCAACATCCATAAGACTGCTTTTCCTGTTCTTAACAGAAGGGAATTTCACACCTCAGATTCCCTGATTTTCTTAACTGCATTACTCATTTTTACCTCACAAGCTCTTGTCCCTGCACTCATTTTCTTTGGCTGGACCTTTGCTGGTCTAAGGCCTTTAGAGATCTCAAGCTATATCTGAAAACCAGACTCTCACTATGCTTCTTATTTTTTACTCAGATGGAAGATTAAACACTAAACATTCAAATTACTAATGTTTAATTAATATTTGATAAAGATAGTAAGCGTTCAGCAGCACCCTATTTCAACAAGCACACCTATACATTTGATCCCTCAGACTACTCTCTCAATACAACTTTAATAAACTTATTATTTTTACTCTGCCTCCAGTGCATTGCTGTCAGCCTATTAGTGAAAATTACTAGTCTTTCACTGTCACAAATAAATTTCACTAAAAACAAAGATAATTAAGAGAGTTATATTAGCAATTTTCTACATGTATTCCTAATCAATCTAAAAAAATACTTCATTTAAAATATATTTTTGTGAAAGCCCAGATTTCCAAAGTTACCTGGTAAGGCTACGAGCTGTTCCTTAAAGGAGTCGAGCACATCTTTACAAGGAGTGTAAAGTGTAAATATTAGGTAGAAGCTGTCGTGAAAACCCAGAGCAAGGAGAGGATGAAGCCGCTTGGAAAAACCAACTGGCAGCCGTCTCCACACGACTTGTTTGTAAGGCTTTCAATTAATTTTAAATATATTAATTATAACAGTTATAAATAAATATAATGAAAATTAACCAGGTTTACAACACTATATTGCGGCCGTGTCCCCCAGGCCTACAAACCGCTTTAGTATCGGAAATAAAGCAGCAGCACCTACTCACGGCACACACGGGCCCCGCCGGATCCCCAGCCCGGCCTNACTCGAGTTCCCGAAGTGGGCTCCTGGAAGTGCTTCCCCACGGGAAGGAAAGCGCGTAGTCCCAGAGTGTCAGATGCAGATGACGCGCTGCCCAGAGCAGGTAAAGGCCAGCAAGACCTTGGTGTCGTGGCACCCTTTATGAGGGAGCAAATCCTTGGACATAATTATTACTGGGAGTGGTATCCTTATTGAAGTGATGGGCTCCTGAAAGAGAGTGACAGTTCTTCCCGATGGGAATTCTGAAAGCCCCAGTATTCCAGGTTCAGATGACAGCTGCCCAGGGCAGGTAAAGGCCAGCAAGACCATTCTATCTTGGTACCTTTCGCGTTGTATCAATCGCCGGGCGGACCCGATTTTGGAGCTCCGTTCCTAATGCCGAAACCGCGGTCGTGAAAGGGAGTGGCAACACCTTTCCTTGAGAGAAGAAGCAGCCGTTCCGACTGTTGCTGCTGCCCGTGACCATCTAGCCAGTGGAGGTAAAGGCCAGCAAGACCTTTCTGTCCTGGCAACGCGCCGTGCCGACCCGGGGACTCCCCTCGGAGCGGGGCCCTCGCAGGGCGGGCTGAGGGAACCGGGACGGCTGGTGCCTTCCGCACCGCGCCCCGACAGGCTGCGCTCCCTCCGCACGGCCGCGCTCGAGGTCTCCATGGTGAGGGCCGCCCTTCCCTTCCCTTCCCTCCCCTTCCCTCCCGTCCCTGCCGAGGGCCGCCCTTCCTTCCCTTCCCTCCCCTCCTCTCCGCGGCGCGCGCCCAGGCCCCGCCCCCGGGGCCCGACGGCCATCTTGGCCGGGTGGCGGCGGCGGC